>BQKN01054842.1:0-12189 GCA_022839385.1 Asparagus kiusianus | reverse complement strand
ATGATCGAGAAAGAATGTCTCGCATTGGTGTTTGCGGTACAGAAAATACGACATTACTTAGTTGGCCAGACGATTTACGTCATCGCTAATGTTAATCCGGTACGGGTATTCATGACTCAACCAGGTTCGATGAATTGGCGGTTGGCAAAGTGGGCCCTCCTCTTGTCCCAGTATGATTTGCACTTCAAACAGCAGAAGTCAGTCAAAGGACAAGCGATTTGTGATCTTTTGGCGGCAAGTCCGACAACAGACACAGTTGAGGTATATGATGATTTACCAGATGAAACCCACGAAGTTAATACCACATCACACCAACAAGTATGGCAGTTATACTTCGATGGTGCTTCGAGAGCAGTTAATAAGGCAGTAACCCCTGGATGTCCTAAAGTCACATCCGGAGTTGGAGTGGTCTTAGTTTCCCCAGGGAAACACGTGATGCCCCGAGCTTATTCGCTGACGAATCCATGTTCCAATAACGTAGCCGAGTACAACGCGCTCATCATTGGACTCAGTTTTGCCAAAGAGCTGGGGGTTGAATATCTCGAAGCCTTTGGAGATTCTCAATTGATCGTCAACCAAGTTCGTGGAGAGTATGAGGTCAGGAACCCAGACCTGATTCCATACCACCAGGAGGCTGTCAGAATGGCAGATTCTCTTGAAGAATTCTATATCGAATATATCCCGCGTCTCCAGAACGCTTATGCGGATGCACTGGCAGCACTGGCAGTATCACTCGCGCAGCCGTCCGAAACTGAACTGCTAGTCACGGTGAGATCACACCAACTCTGCATACCCATATACGATATGGAGGTTGAAGAGGAGGATGATAGAAACGAGAACGCTAAAGAGGTGAACTCAACCCAAATCGGGTCCGAGTCCCGAGATTGGCGTTTTCCCATCATCGATTACGTCCAATACGGTATTTTGCCGGAGGATGTAAAGGAAAAAGAATCTATTCGCCGAAGAGCTCCGCGGTTCTTTTACAATACCGAGACCCGTACGCTATATCGCCGGGGGTATGATGATTTGCTTCTCCGATGCCTTTCGAACGAAGAAGCAAAAGAAGTTCTTAAGGAAGCACATGAAGGAGAATGCGGTGCACATCAGCCTGGTCCCAAGTTGTATGATCGAATCAGAAGAATGGGATATTTCTGGCCAACAATGGTTCGTGACGCGATCGAGTACGCCCGAGAATGTCGTGCTTGTCAAGTGCATGCAAATTATATGCACCAACCTCCGGAGCGATTACACACATCAACCACATCTTGGCCATTCGAGACATGGGGTATGGATATTGTCGGTCCTATCTTTCCTCCTTCAGTCAAGGGTGATCGATTTATTCTCGCTATCACCGACTACTTTTCAAAGTGGGCTGAAGCCATTCCGCTTAAAGAAGTGAAGACGAATAACGTCATCAACTTCATCAAGCATTACGTTATATACCGACACGGCGTGCCGAGGCGGATCATTCATGACAACGGTCCACAATTCATAAGCAATGCCTTCATCAGGTTTTGTGACAAATTCAAAATTCAGGACGTTTCGTCGACAGCGTATTACCCCGCTGCGAACGGATTAGCTGAGGCTTTCAACAAGACAATCATCAAGATCTTGTCAAAGCTTATGAAGATCAATAAGCGAGATTGGGACGATAAACTCGGTGAAGCGCTCTGGACTTATCGCACCATAATACGCACTCCTACAAGAGCCACTCCATATTCTCTGGTGTACGGATGTGAAGCTGTGCTACCGTTGGAGATTCAAATTCCTTCCCTTCGGATCGCTCTCACAACTGAGATGACGACCGAGGAGCAGCATCAAAAGCGTCTCGAGGAACTCGAAAGGCTGGACGAAAAACGCTTGGAGGCTCAACAACACATCGAGTTCTACCAGGCTAGGATATCCAGGGCTTTTGACAAAAGAGTCCGCCAAAGAAGCTTCAAGGAAGGAGATCTGGTCCTCGCTGCTCGCCGACCAATAATCCTCACCTCCAAGAAGAAAGGTAAATTCGAACCTAAGTGGGAAGGACCGTTTGTAATAGACACAGTCTATTCGAACGGTGCTTATCGCCTAATTTCTCTAGAGGGTGACAGGCAATTAATGCCAATAAATGGGAAGTTTTTGAAAAAGTACTATCCCTAGTACATTCAGGACAACTCATTTATCGGGAAGTTCCTTGAAGAATATTACACTTAATATTCCGGAGGATAACCCAAGTTCATTTTCATCACCAAAATCCCTCACTGATCAATTTCAATTGACAGTGAGTCCACCAAAAAGGTCCACTCTTGATTTGGAGTCCCCTTTCGATAAACAAAAGAACTCTTTTTCCTTTCTCTTTGGTTAAACCTTCTCATGGTTATAGCCGAAGTAGAAATTTCACTTCGATAAACGAAGAACTCATATTTCGATCAGATAACTAATCCTATAAAAGGTAAGTTTATCTAGATCTTCCGGATTCTCGGAGTGGAGATCCCACTTCTAGTTTCCTTCTCGCACTGGAAATAGAATATAAAATTCTTCCTTTCCAAAAACAAGGAATAGAATATAAAATTCTTCCTTCCTTGTTCAGGGAATAGATTATAAAATTCTTCCTTCCCACACCAACTCTTTTTCCAAAATTTATAAAATTAAGATTCATCTTAGGTATTTTATCCCGAAACCTAAGCAGGGATAAGTCTGCGCCTAACACGCGCTGCCGGTTTAGTCTTTTTCCGATTGAAAAAGACACCAGAGTTCGATTCTGGGGTATTTTATCCTGAAACCTAAGTAAGGATAAGTCCGCGTCTAACACGCGCGGCCGGTTAGTTCTTAGCCGTTGAAAAGAACACTCGTCCGCATATTCAACATTGTGGCAGGTTGTTATTAATAACACCGAAATCCATGCTTCACACGCATGGGGAATTTTATCCTGAATCCTAAGAAAGGATATGTCGACGCCTAACACGCGTCGCCGGTTTGGTCTTTATCCGTAGAAAAAAAAACACCAGAGTCTGACTCTGGGGTATGTTATCCCGAAACCTAAGTAGGGATAAGCCAACGTCTAATACACGTTGCTGGGTAGCCTATTCCCATAACAATGGCAAAGTCTACATATTCAAAGTTGTAGCACAAAGTCTAAGGGAGTTCATTCCTTTAGCGCAACGTCACATGCGGAACGGATTAAAACAATCCGCATGTAAGCCCGACTCAAACGGTAGTCGGTAAGAGCACATCAAATCCGTTGAAGGCTGAGGATTTGCCAAAAATCCTAAGTCAACGTCTCATACACGTGGCTGTTTAGTCTTTTCACAGGAGAAAGACGAAGTCTACGTATTCAATGTCGTAGCACTAAAAGAGTTAACTCTTTTAGCTTAACGTCACGTGTGGAACGGATTTAGACAATCCGCACGCTAGCCCGACTCAAACGGTAGTCGGTAAAGGCTAATCAAATCCGTTAGAGGCTGGGGGTTGGCCAAAAATCCTAAAGCCAACACCTCACACGTGTCGCCGGGTAGCCTATTCCCGTAACAATGGCGAAGTCTATGTATTCGACATCATAGCACAAAGTCTCAGAGAATTCAATCTCTGAGCATAACGTTACATGCGAACAGATTTAAACAACTCGCATGCTAGCCCGACTCAAACGGTAGTCGGTAAAGGCTAACCAAATCCGTTGATGGCTGAGGGTTTGCCAAAAATCCTATGTGTATTGTGGTCAATCATTTCAAACGGAATGACGAATCATAATAAAGATAAAAAGGAAATTCACTAAAAGAGTCAAGAGTCAAAACACTCAGCAAACAAAATCACACATCAAGCCCGTGGCTAAAAATCTGCTGACTGAACTTAGACAGCTTATCATCATAAGCTTGGCTAAGCTCAGCTCTAATGGACTCCTCGGTAGCGGCAGAGGTCTTCGCAGCAGTCTCCTCTGTCTCAACCAGCTCCTGCTTTAAGGATGTCAGCTCGTCAGATAAAGCAGTGCAGGTCTGCTGATCCTGTCCTCTCGTCATCTGGAGAATACCTAAGGTCTCCTCTTTCTCGCGGAGTTCTCTTCTGAGCTGGTCTATCTGGGTCTCACAAGAGAAGACGAAAGAGTGCTCGAGGGAAGAGAAAAGTCAAAAAAGGGGAGATAGGGGGGCCGGCCCTAGAAGTGAGGAAGAAAAGAAGAAAAAGAAGAAAAAGGGACCCCTTTTATAAGGTGAACCAGCCTTGAACCAGACCGGGCCAAGTTGAACCAGACCGGACCGGTCCAAATTAGTTCAAAAGAGGCCGAATCAAGCGTCAAAGCGACTTCAAATCAACTGAGGGTCCCATCCTTGGTTTATTCCTGTCTCTCCCACACATTCGGAAGGAACGGAAGAAATCTTTTGAGCCAAATTACTGCCTTTTTTGGCTCATTTTCAAGCCGGTTCAGCTTATTTTGAGCACGGAAATACTCCGATAAGGTATACGAGTATAAACTATTCCCCATTTTTTTTTATTGAGAAGTTCCTGGAGAATATTTTTCTAAAAATATTCTTAAGGATAACTCAATAACACGACGCCGGACAACGCGTCGCAAATAAAGACTCAACAATCGAGGGATTAGTTGTATGTCGAACCAACAAACACGAGCTAAAGATTGGAAAATCAGGAATCGACTTCAAGTTCAAATTTCGACGACGGTCAGACAATAAATGCAGCGCCGGAATCCTTACAAGCATTCGACGAAGCACCGAATAGCCTGAAGGAGTGAAGGAATACAGAACAAAAGTCGTTCTAGGTCCCGTTACACCGACAAGGGGTAGGGGCAATCATATCCAAAGTATTCCAGACTCTTCTATAAAAGAATGAGGCTGGAACACTTTGGAGGGGGTATCTGTAGGCGTATAAAATTGCCTATAGGTCCCTTAACATGGCTCGGCACGATGATTCGACAAATCAACGGACGTTCGAGCAACGAGACGATGAGACACGCAAGCAACGGAATACGTTCGCGTGTGGAACCAAACCAACGGTTCGGAATGTTAACGAATAGTCCAACAACAAAACGGACTTGAACTCAAACACCGAGGTGGGAATACTGCCAAATAAAGACCTGGGCTATCAAATCAAAGTCCGGACAAATCAAACGAAGAACCGAAAGACGGAAAACATCGGAAAACGACAAAACGGAACACACCCGGGGACTTGGCCTAAACCGAGCCAACCCGGGGTGGCTCGGCCCAAGCCGAGCCACCCCAGGGTGGCTCGGCATGAGCCGATCCACCCTGGGGTGGCCCGACTCCCCCCCCCCCTCTCTCTTGTGCACGAATGCACAGTGAAGAGAGGCTATAAATAGGGGGGTGGTTGTTCATTTGGGAGGACTTTTTTCTGAACTTCTGAAGAGCCGAAACTCTGCCGGATTGCGACCTCAACTCGGAATTGTGAAGGCTTGAAGACTTGGATACTCAGATCTACGTCATTCTACTCCGGATCTAAGCTTGGTTCTTAGATCCCGAGATTTGAGCGAGCGTTTCCTTGGTGAAACGATCCCTCCCGGCTATTATCTCCTTGGTGGGATAATACCCGTCATACCACGTAGATCTGTTCGGATCGAGATTGCGCGGTGGTCCACGGTAATCAACCCCGGCACAGGCAAACAACCCACAAAGCGAGTGACCGCAAAACAGGAGCTCGCGATCTGTTCGACAAAAGAGAAAAATTGTAATTTTTGTTTCTTTGTTTTGATTTTCATTGTAAACCGGATCTTATACAAAGACCGGATCTTTCTGTAACGCATAAAGTTGTTCTTTAAGATAGCAATGACGTCATCAATGAAGAAAGCACCAATTTTTCCCGTGAACAATCTGGCGACCACAGTGGGAGCCACCGATCTCGCTGCCGAGATCGGAGTGTCGCAGCCGCGGATCTCGATCCCGGTCGTGGAGGAGGTCGAGTATGAATTCGACCAGCAGAAGTACGAGGAGTACGTGTCCTCGTCCGGATCTACCTCCTCCCCCAAGTCCAAGAAGTTCCAGAAGTTCTCCTCCAGGAGAAAAGTCCGTTGGTGTGATGAAGTTGAAGCCACCAACGACGACCTCACCCCAATCGACGCCGAAGCTGCGTTGAGTGAGGCTCTACCGACCTCAAAGAAGGTCAAATCCGCCATTGAAGACGTGGTGACTCTCTCCAAGAGAGCTCGCCAGAGGCAGCGTCAACGCCTCGCGAAGCAATTCGCCAAGGCCATGGAGTCCGTTGACGGGGTCCGCTACCATGCGGATCTGAAGAATAAACGAGGCAAACAGCCTCAACAGCAAGTGAAGGGTGGTTCCTCCAAACCATCGACAATGGAGTGGGTCCGTGTCAAACGGAATCGCTCGACGTTGGAGGAGCGCATCCGCAAACGACGCGTGTTATCGGCGCAAGCACGGGCCAAAGCTGAAGAAGCCCGTCGGAAGCTGCAGAAGGAGGTGGTCAAAAAGCCGCCACCAACTCGCAAGGTTTGGAGGCCAAAGTCTGAAGCAACAATTCAGACCAAGGAGCGACAACCGCAGCCTCCGAAAATTCAAACTCCGGCAAGTCAATCTAAACAGCCGATAATTTTTGCAACTGCTCAGGGAGATCCCGCAGGACCATCCCAGAAGAGAGTCTGTTTTGGAGCGCCTCGGCCCACTTCCGAAAGAACGAGGTAAAGCTCCGGTACAGGAACGCTTGGGGCCAATGAAGAAGTCCCAAATAATGCAACATGCTGGGGGTCGCTGCAACCCTCAACACTTGGAGAAAATTGTGGCACCCAAGCGCACAACTTTGCGCATCGAAGTGCAAGAGCCCGCTGAAGATTCATGTCCACAAAGGCGCGTTTCAAGGCGTGTGACTCTGGATGGTCCGAAGAAGACGATTATTCCTCAGAAGAAAACGTTGTCATCTGATGATGACAACGTTATACCTGAGAGATCGTGCCAACACACAATAGGTTGCTCCGATCTTCAAACGGACGAGCTGTACTATCGTGCCGGGGGTACGAATAAATCCAGAAAGAGGAGCCCTCGAAGGCTCGAAACATAATGTCCTTGCTCGAAGCTCATTCGGGCGGTACTGTCCGAGTGCAACTGCGTCAAGGCGGTCCCTGAGAGAGTATCTGTGTTTGAAAGACTCAGCGATGGAACGCCAAAACCAAGGCATAGGCGTTTCCAACGAAGGAGGAAGATGGTCAAAGATGGTGAGCATTCAAGGGTCACCGCAAATATGACCAGCACAGGAACATCAGCTCAGGATAACCCCGAGGCGGTTCCAGAAATATCCCGACGTGTAACTCGTCTACAATCCGGGGCTATCATTCGCGCGACGTATGGTAGAATCCGAACGAGAGTACCTTCGGGAGATGAAGAATCAGATGCTGGCTCAGCAGTGGCGTCTGATAACACAGTGTCCAGTGAAGGACAACCCCGCGAGGTGTTTATGATAAACGCGGAGCAAGTGGCCAAGATGCTTGAAGATGCCATGGCCAAACAACAGGAGACCTTTCGGTTTGAAATGCAAATGGCTATGCAGAACATGAGAGAGATGCATGACCAACAGCTCCAAGCATTGAGGAATCAACAAGGCGAACCAAGTCGTCCCAACCAGAACAACCTGGAAGATGAGGACACAAATGAGGGTCACAATGCTAACAACCCTCCCATCAACCCAGGGAGTGGTAATGAAAATGCTAGCGAAGACACAGGTGAAAGCCTGAAAATTAAAAATCTCGAGAGCAAGATCAACACATTGATCTCTGCTCAAGAGACGAAAAAAACGGGCATTCCTTGTCCATACCCGAGAGAGTGGGAATCAATCACATATCCGACAAAGTTTAGTCTAATTAACTTTACGCCGTTTAATGGGATGGGTTCACCTACTCAGCATTTGATCTATTTCAAATCGCACTTGGGAGTCATCTCTGGTAATGAGCCTCTGATGGTGCGGTCATTCGTCGGCACTCTTCGCGGAGCTGCCTTCGATTGGTATCGTCGCCTCAAGCCAGGAAGCATAAACAGCTGGGACGACATGGAGACCAAGTTCCTCGCGAATTTCTTCAACGATGATACCGAGATCTCTATCGGATCGCTGCTCGATGAGAAGCAAAAAGACGGGGAGTTGGTCGACACCTTCGTCAAGAGGTTCCGGAACAAGGCGATGAATTGCCGGGACCCGATCACTGAGGAATTCATCCTCCAGACCTGCCACAACAACCTTTCACTGGACGTGTTGGAAGCAATAGGCACAGCACCATCCAAGACTTGAAAGGATTTGAAGGTTCGAGGAGAGCAAGCGGAGCGATTCCTCAGAAGAAAGAAGGCGGAGAGAGGCCAACCGGCAACGAATCCTCCAAAGCAGAACTTCAACCAGAAAGGGAAAGGTAAAGCTCATGTTAATCCTGTTGATGCTAACCAGACATTTCAATTGCAACCTCAGCAACAGCAGCAGCAGCAAAGAGCGCCACAACAGTCACAGCCGCATTGGCAGCAAAGGTCTCAGAAGCAAAAGTCTTCGGAGCCGAGGTTTTCCAAAGTCTACTCCTTCAAGGATGATGAAGTCCCCGGCATCTTCAAGTACTTGTTGGAGAACAATAAAATCCAGTTGCCGGCGATTGTGGATCATGAAGGAGCCACTAAGGTGACAGACCCGAAGTACTGCGCGTACCACAGAGCGGTCCACCACCCAACAAAGTCTTGCTACCACCTCAAGGACAAGATCCAGGCGTTGATCGACGTAGGGGTCATAACTCCAAAACCAGCCAAGAATGTGGGAGCAAACGCGGTGTCGATTAGTTTTGGATCAGTACCTACAACTTGGTTCGAGCCAAAACGCGTTACCAAAGTCGGGATGAAGACAGTGAATGACGACCCGCACGGACAACGTCAAAAGGGACTTGTGCCTCACACAGCCCCAAACGGTGAAATTCTCTGGGTGCACCCCGACCTGATTGAAGATGAACAATAGGCCGGATCGTCATCCAAGAAGAAATCCAAAGGGAAAGGCAAGTCTTGTTACGGAGTTTCTGCCATCCCAGGAGAAGATGACGAAAGAATCCCCGCTTTCCTACTTTCCGACGAGGAGCAGGAAGTCTTTGCGACCCGGAGTGGAAATGAATACCACTTCAAATATCCATCCCCTGGCGATCAATTTGCTGAGCAGGGGGTGACAAAGCGAGGACCAGCCAAGACTCTCACAGAGTTGGGGGTGGTTACGGTTCCTAAACCGGTTGAAGATGCCCGACGACAGCCGGTTGACAAACAGAAAGAAAAGAGGCCCGAGGAGGTTCAGAATCCGAAGCAGTCTCGTTTCAGTCGTCCGATTGGAAAGGACAAACCGGAAAGTTCAAAAAATCCACGCGTCTTCGACATCATGGCTCAGCTGGCTAATATTCCAGCACGGATAACGCTGTACGAGCTACTACGGTTGTCCAAGGAAACTAGAGAAGCCTTACAAGAGGCCTTGGCCGATTCAGAGGTGTTCCTCACCAGGATCAAGCCAGCACCTGAGGAGCTAGAATTGTTAGCCCAACAGTGTAACGTGGTAGCTAAGAACCTTCCCTGCATCACCTTCACCAAAGAGGACATGCAGACGAAGAATTCAAATCATGATCGGCTTGTACTTCATCGGGTACATTGGCTCCAGTGAGGTCAACCGAATCCAAGTGGATCCGGGTTCCGCTGTGAGTATTATGCCACTTCGCCTAATGCACAGCCTTGGCATTCCAGTCAGTAAGTTGGCATCTACGGGCACAGTCATTTACGGGTTCAACACCAGCGGGTCAAGACCTTTGGGGAAAATCCGGATAAAGTGCCAGATGGGCGATCTGAAAACGGAGGTCACGTGCTACGTGATTGATGCTGAGACATCCTATAACTTACTATTGGGTCGGCCTTGGATCCATAGTAATGTTATAGTACCCTCCACTTTACATCAGTGTCTGAAATATGTCGACACTGATGGAAGGGTTAGGACGGTGGTCGCGGATAAACAACCATTTAAAGGGTATGAGAATTACTTTACAGATTCTCTCCTTTATGGTAATGAATCCGATACGGAACCATCGATCCAGGGCACGGACAGCGGAGAAGAAGCTGATTCCGAGGCCAGATTCGATTACAATGGTGGTTTTGTTCTAAATGACATTGTACCCTTTGTAATCAATCTCGACGACGAACAGTCGTCAGATGGCGGTTGTAACTGGCAACTTGCCGATATTGAAATAAATCGTGATTTAGAGTATTCCTTGTCTCTTGATGATGCGATAAAGAGATTATACGATAATCCCAAGTTATGTATGCCGCTCCGATCTTCTTATGTAACGAAGAAGCGTCCCCAACATTCCTTCGGAACAACTCGGATTATTCCTGCCAAAACAGGAGGACAAAAAGAAGTGATCTACGGTAAAGGGGAGGGTCTTCCGTTGCCAGATCATTTCCTAAGAGAAGATGAAGATGACGACAAATCTGGTCTGCACTTATCTAAGTATAGTCCGGAAGCGCGTACGCTCATGGAAAAACAAGGGTACGACTTTATACTCGGAGAAGGTTTATACTTCGATCGAGGTTCCCGTGTCCCAGTCAAAATGGCATATGTCCCAAAAGGGAAACCGGATAATTATTACCGTCACAAGAGAGGCCTAGGCTATGTCTCATCAGATGACGAATGTGGTTGGCAAATCATTGATCAAATTGCTAACAAAGCTAAGGATGGGTACTTGCCAGACTCTTCAGCTGAGGATTCCGACACAAGTTTGGGAGAAATGTTCAAAACCTTAATGTCGAACATGACTACAGCTGATCCATCTACAATGGAGGACGACGATCAAATGCAAACATGGGAGGATCCATGGGTTCATCACTTAAACATGCAGTATGGTGATAGGTTCGAGCAAAGAGAGCCACCCACCGAAGACGAAGTAGTCCAGATCAATATGGGTGATGAAGCCAATCCAAAGCCCATATTCATCAGCGGTAGTCTTCCCCCAGACGAAAAGGAAGAGTTAATTACCTTGATCAGAGAGTACATTGATGTCTTCGCCTGAAACTATGAAGACATGCCAGGACTTGACCCCAATGTGGCAATGCACCGCCTCGACATCAAGCCGGATGCCAAACCTGTCAAGCAACAGCAAAGACGGTTTCGTCCGCAGATCATGGAAGCCATCGAGGCTGAGGTTAAGAAGTTGATCGACTCAGGATTCATCCGAGAGGAACAACATCCAGACTGGTTAGCCAACATCGTTCCCGTCATGAAGAAAAATGGCAAGATCAGGATTTGCATCGACTACAGGAATCTGAACGAAGCATGTCCAAAAGACGATTTCCCTCTCCCAATCATGGATGTTATTATTGACAATACATGCGGATTCGAGAGAATGTCCTTCATGGACGGCTTTTCGGGGTATAATCAAATCAAGATGCACCCGGACGACGAGAAACATACATCATTCAGAACGCCCCTCGGTATCTTCTGCTACACGGTGATGCCTTTCGGTCTGAAGAATGCAGGTGCTACATACCAACGAGCAATGACTAAGATTTTCTAGAAACATCTCAGGAAAACGGTGGAATGCTACGTTGATGATTTGGTGGTAAAGAGCCGCAACAAAGAAGATCACATCAAGGACTTGAGAACGATGTTTGATCTCATGCGGAGCCATCAATTAAAGATGAATCCCACAAAATCCTTCCTCGGAATGTCCAGCGGAAAATTCCTTGGATTCGTCGTCACCACTAAGGGTATACACATTGACCCAGACAAGGTAAAAGCGATAAATGAATTGCAACCCCCGAGGAATCTAAGGGAACTCCGAGGATTGCAAGGTCGTCTGGCTTATATCCGGAGGTTCATTTCAAATCTTTCTGGGAAGTGCCAACCATTTTCTAAGCTAAACAAGAAGGGCGTATCGTTTATTTGGGACGATGCTTGCCAGAAGGCATTCGAAGATATCAAGGCATATCTGATGAATCCCCCTGTTCTGGTCGCACCAAAATCAGGTAAACCGTTCTTGATTTACATCAAGGCGATGAACCATTCGATAAGTGCTTTATTAGCACAAGACGATGATAATGGTCACGAACAGGCAGTCTATTATCTAAGTCGGACCTTGATAGGCGCCGAGTCTCGATACCCGATGATCGAGAAAGAATGTCTCGCATTGGTGTTTGCGGTACAGAAGATGCGACATTACTTAGTTGGCCAGACGATTTACGTCATCGCTAATGT
>BQKN01054841.1:0-11869 GCA_022839385.1 Asparagus kiusianus | reverse complement strand
ACATTAGCAGAACTGGGAATTGCAGCAACTCCCCCAGCACCTGTAGTTACGGAGAAAGCCCAGCAAAAGGAGAAAGGGAAAGAGCCTTTGCGTCAAGAAGCCCAAAACCCGAGGCAGTCTCGATTCAATCATCCGATTGGGAGAGACAAACCGGGAAACGCAAGCTCTCCGCCCCATTTTGACATCATGGCGCAGTTGGCCAACATCCCGGCTAGGATAACCCTATACGAGTTGTTGCGTCTTTCAAAGGATACAAGGAAAGCGTTACAAGAGGCCTTGAGCGATTCTGAAGCTTTCTTGACTCGAATCAAGCCACTTCTGAAGAACCGGAGTCGTCAGCTTAACACTTCAATCTCGCAGCGCATCATTTCCCCTGCATCTCTTTCACCAAAGAAGACATGCAGACGAAGAACTCAAAACATGATAGGCCTTTGTATTTCATCAGGCACATTGGCTCCAGCACGGTCAACCGGATCCAAGTCGATCCGGGTTCCACTGTTAGCATCATGCCATTCCGATTGATGCATCATCTCGGAATTCCGACTAGCAAACTAGCCTCCACTGGCACCACAATTTATGGATTCAACACCAGTGGGTCCAGGCCCTTGGGGAAGATTCGAATCAAATGCCAGATCGGGGATTTGAAGTCGGAAGTTACTTGTTATGTGATCGATGCGGAAACATCCTATAACTTACTGTTGGGTTGACCTTGGATCCATGGTAACCTTATAGTCCCGTCAACTCTGCATCAATGCCTCAAGTATGTGGGCATAAATAATGAAGTTAAGACGGTGGTCGCGGATAAGCAATCGTTTAAGGGATTGGAGAACTATTTCACCGATTCCCTTTTATACAGTGCTGAATCCGATACTGAACCATCGGCCCAAGGGACGGACAGCGGTGATGAAGCTGATACCGAAGCTGGGTTTGATTATAATGGTAGTTTTGTACTTAATGACATTGTACCCATTGTAATCAATCTTGACGATGATAAATCATCGGAAAGTAGTTGTAATTGGCAACTTGCCGAAGAACTATCAATAAACGATGATTTAGAGTACTCGATGTGTCTTGATAATGTCACTAAAGAACTTTATGATAACCCTGATTTGTATATGCCTCTTCAATCATTTTGCATGACGCAAAAGCAGGTACATGACCCTTGCGGAACGACGCTTGTCATCCCCACAAGGACAGGGGGTGGAAAGGAGGTCGTCTACGGCAAAGGAAGAAAATCTCTGATACCCGACCACTTCTTGGAAGAGGAAGACGACGATGATAAACCTACCCCTCATCTGTTCAGATATGATGCGAAAGCGCGCAATATGATGGAAAAGCATGGATAGACTTCAAGCTCGGAGAGGGTCTTTGCTTTGGTCGAGGTCCGCGAGTTCCACCTCGGATGGCCTATGTACCAAAAGGAAAACCCGATGATTATTATCGCCACAAAAGAGGTTTAGGGTATGTCTCATCGGAAGACGAATGTTGCTGGCAAGTCATCGATCAAATTGCTAACAAAGCTAGAAATGGATATTCTTCCGACTCTTCGGCTTGGGATTCCGACGCTAGTCTTGGTGAAATGTTTAAAAAGCTAATGTCGAACATGGTTATGGTTGATCCAACGACAACAGAAGAAGACGATCAGATGCCAACTTGGGAAGATCCTTGGGTTCATCACTTAAACATGCAGTACGGTGATAGGTTCGAACAAAGAGAACCTCCTACCGAAGATCAAGTAGTCCAAGTGAATATGGGAAGCGAGGAAAATCCGAAGCCGATATTCATTAGCGACAGTCTCCTACCCGAGGAGAAAGAGTAATTAATCTCTCTTATCAGGGAATACATCGATGTATTCGCCTGGAATTATGAAGACATGCCAGGACTCGATCCAAACGTAGCAGTGCATCGTCTCAACATTAAGTCGGATGTTAAACCTATCAAACAACAACAAAGACGGTTTCGTCCACAAATGATGGAGGCGATCGAAGCGGAGGTTAAAAAGCTTGTCGACTCGGGCTTCATTAGGGAAGAGCAACATCCAGAATGGCTTGCCAATATTGTCCCGGTCCTTAAGAAGAACGGGAAGATCAGGGTTTGTATTGACTTCAGAGAACTCAATGTTGCTTGCCCAAAAGATGATTTCCCTCTTCCCATCACGGATGTTATCATCGACAATACATGCGGGTTCGAGAGGATGTCTTTTATGGATGGTTTCTCTGGATACAATCAAATAAAAATGCATCTAGATGATGAAAAACACACCGCGTTCCGAACACCCCTTGGCGTCTTCTGTTATATAGTTATGCCCTTCGGCTTAAAGAATGCAGGTGCTACATATCAGCGAGCCATGTCAAAAAATTTTCAGGAGCATCTTCGGAAGACTGTCAAGTGCTACGTAGATGATTTGGTCGTGAAAAGTCACGATAAAAAAGATCACATCAAGGACTTGAAGACCATGTTCGACTTGATGCGAGCTCATCAATTGAAAATGAACCCTACCAAGTCTTTCCTCGGAATGTCCAGTGGTAAATTCCTGGGATTCGTCGTCACCACCAAAGGTATTCACATCGACCCTGATAAAGTAAAGCCGATTAATGAATTGCAACCGCCGAGAAACCTCAAGGAACTCAGAGGATTACAAGGACGATTAGCCTATATCCGTCGGTTCATCTCGAACCTTTCCGGAAAATGCCAACCGTTCTCTAAGCTCACAAGGAAGGGCGTGTCATTCGTATGGGACGACACTTGTCAAAAGGCGTTCGAGAGTATTAAAGAATATCTCTCAAAACCTCCTGTACTCGTCGCACCGAAATCAGGCAAACCGTTCTTGATTTATATCAAGGCGACGAGCCACTCATTAAGTGCATTGCTTGCGCAAGATGACGATAACGGTCATGAATAGGCGGTGTATTATTTAAGCCGAACCATGGTAGGCGCTGAATCTCGATATCCCATGATTGAGAGAGAATGCCTCGCTTTGGTGTTCGCTATTCAGAAGATGCGGCATTATCTGGTTGGACAGACCATTTATGTTATCTTCAAAGTTAACCCAGTCCGAGTGTTCATAACTCAACCAGCTTCCATGAATTGGCGGCTAGCAAAATGGGCCTTACTCTTATCCTAATATGATTTATATTTTAAACAACAGAAGTCAGTAAAAGGGCAGACCATCTGTGATCTCCTGGCAGCTAATCCAACTACGGACACCACCGAGATATATGACGACCTACCCGATGAAACCCACGAAGTCAACGCAACTTCGCACCAACAAGTATGGCGTTTGTACTTCGATGGCGCTTCCCGAGCGGCTCTTGTCACAGGTACTCCTGGATGTTCTAAGGTCTCCTTCGGAGTTGGAGTTGTTTTAGTTTCCCCAGGAAAACATGTGATGCCCCGAGCCTACTCATTAACCGAGCCATGCTCGAATAATGTAGCAGAGTATAACGCACCGATTATAGGACTCAATTTCGCTAAGGAGCTGGGGGCTGAGTATCTCGAAGCTTTCGGTGATTCTCAACTAATAGTTAAACAAGTCCAAGGGGAGTATGAAGTCCGAAGTCAGGATTTAATACCATATCACAAGATGGCGGTGGAAATAGCGGAATCGTTTGAAGGATTCTTCATCGAGCACGTTCCGTGGTTACAGAACACCTATACAGATGCATTAGCAGCATTAGCCGTATCTCTGGCACAGCCTCCCGGGACGGAACAATTTGTTACGGTAAGAACTCACCAACTCTTGGTGCCACTCTGCGATGAAGAGGACAAAGAGGAAGAAGTTCAAGAGGTGCACGCAACTCAGGCTGAATTCGAACCCCGAGATTGGCGTTTCCCCATCATCGACTACGTCTTGCATGGAATCTTGCCAGAAGATGTGAAGGAAAGAGAGTCAATCAGACGAAGAGCGCCAAGATTCTACTATAATACGGAGAATCGAACGCTATACCGCAGGGGGTACGATGGGTTGCTAGCACATTGCTTATCAACCAAAGAAGCTGAAGAAGTCCTTAGGGAGGCACACGAAGGAGAGTGTGGCGCGCACCAACCTGGTCCCAAGCTTTATGACCGTATCAGGAGAATGGGATATTTTTGGCCTTTCATGATGAGTGATGCAATCACGTACCCCCGAAAGTGTCACGCATGTCAAGTACACACGAATTATATGCACCAACCTTCGGAGCATCTGCACCCTTCGGTAACGTCATGGCCATTTGAGACTTGGGGAATGGACATTGTTGGTCCTATAAATCCCCCGTCAGTCAAAGGTGACCGGTTCATCCTGGCAATTACCGATTACTTCTCCAAATGGGCTGAGGCTGTTCCACTTAGAGAAGTTAAAACGAGCAACGTCATTGCATTCATCAAGCACCATATCATCTACAGGCATGGTGTTCCAAGACGAATCATACACAACAACGGTCCTCAATTTGTCAGCAACGCCTTCATAAGGTTCTGCGAAAAGTTTAAAATTCAGGATATCTCGTCAACGGCTTATAATCCAACGGTAAATAGATTGGCTGAAGCCTTCAACAAGACTATCATAAAGCTCTTGTCGAAACTTGTGAAGAATAATAAGCGGGACTTGGATGACAAGCTCGGCGCGGCTCTATGGGCCTATCGTACTACAGTACGTACACCGACCGGTGCAACCCCATATTCATTGGTGTACGAATGTGAAACCGTCCTCCCTTTAGAAATCCAAATTCCATCTCTTCGGATCGCTCTTGCAACCCAGATGACGACTGAAGAACAACATCAGAAACGCCTCGAAGAACTTGAGATGCTCGATGAAAAGCACCTGGAAGCTCAACAACATATTGTGTTTTACCAAGCTAGAATTTCTCGAGCCTTCGACAAAAAGGTCCGACAAAGAAGTTTTAAAGAAGGAGATTTGGTCTTAACTGAAAGACGGCCGATGATCCTTAACTCCAAGAAGAAGGGCAAGTTTGAACCCAAATGGGAAGGGCCATTCGTAGTAGAAACAGTTTACTCGAACGGCGCATATCGCTTAGTCACCAAGGATGGTGACCGGCTTATGATGCCAATAAATGGCAAATTCCTGAAAAGATACTACCCTTAGTATCTTCAGGAAAATTAATGTATCGGGAAGTTCCCGGAAGAACACCGCATGCGGTATTATTAGGGATAACCCAGTCAATGTAGAAGAAATGAATAAGAAATTCACGGCCGAACTTCGAACGTCAAAATATCTCTTATTATTGTGAAAACTCTAACTCTCATGAGTTATTTTGTGAGACGAGATCTAATCTTTTGATAGGTTATGTAGGCGTATAAAATTGCCTATGGGTCCCTTATCACAGCTCGACGACGCCAATTCAACAAACGGACCATCGAGCGACGTATCCAAGCACGACCGTTATCCCGCTAACGCCGAAGCCAAGCCATACGCAACGGAGCAGGTTAACGAGGAGACGAAGCCAACAAATCGCACCCAAGCATTGGAACGCATCCACTCGCACGCGGAATCAAACCAACGTTTCATGGAATCACCGAGTCATCTAAACAAGAGCGAACTCGGTGATATAACGATCAAATCAAGATCAATTCCGGACTCGAACTCAGAAGCGGATGAACTGCCATATCTGGAATCAAGTCAACAAATCGATTCCAGACCAAGTCAACCACAAACCGAATCAAATCCGAACAACGGAGAACCGGAAACAACCGAATAACGAAACGACGGAAAACCCACCTAAGGGGGCTCGGCCAAAGCTGAGCCACCCATGGGTGGCTCGGTCAAGGCCGAGCCACCCACAGGTGGCTAGGCCCAGAACTGTGCAAATGCACAGTTCTGAGTGCCTATAAATAGGCCTTGTGCTCATTTGGTTCGGAGGTTGGATTTTGGGAGGAGGCGAAGCCCTGCTGGATTGAAGACTCAGATCTAAAAAAGATCTCAACTTTGAAGGCTTGAAGGCTTGGACTTCCAGATCCGGTGCTCGGCGATCGTCAACGCCAAATAAGGCAGGAGTTCGAGAGAATCGGATCTGAGATCTACACGATCACACTCCGGATCTAAGCTTGGTTCTTAGATCCCGAGCATCGAACGGTTGTTTCCTTGGTGAAACAATCCCTCCCGGCTATTATTCCCTTGGTGGAATAGTACCCGTCATATCGTGTAGATCCGACCGGATCGAGATCACACGGTGGTCCACGGCAAACAACCCCGGCGCAGGCAAAGAACCCACAAAGCGAGTGACCGCATAACAGGAGCTCGCGATTCGTTCGGCAAACAAGGAATAAATTTATAATCTTTCTTTTTCTTATTTTTGATTTTCATTGTAACCGGATCTTATAAAAAGACCGGATCTTTGTAACCGATAAACAGTTATTGAGATGGCAATGATATCAATGAAGAAAGACACGAATTTTTCCGCGAACAATCTGGCGACCACAGTAGGAGCCACCGATCTCGCCGACAAGATCGTTGCGTCGCAACCGCGGATCCCGATCCCGGTCGTGGAGGAGGTCGAATACGAGTTCGACCAACAGAAGTTCGAGGCGTACCTGTCGTCCTCGTCCGGATCTACCTCCTCCCGCAAGTTCAAGTCTCCAAAGTTCTCCTCCAAGAGGAAACTTCGTTGGTACGAAGATATTGAAGATACCAACGAAGATCTCACCCCAATTGATGCCGAAGTTGCATTGGGTGAAGCTCCATCAACCTCCAACCAGGTCGGATCTGCTCTGGCCAACTCTTCTGCCGTAGAAGGCGTGATGACTCTCTCGAAGAGAGCCCGCCAAAGGCAACGTCAACGGCTTGCGAAACAATTCGCAAAGGCGATGGAATCCGTGGACGGAGTCTGTTACAAGGCGGATCTGAAGAGCAAAAGAGGCAAACAGCCTCAACAGTAGATGAATGGCGCCTCTTCCAAGCCGCCAACAACAGAATAGGTCCGTGTCAAACGGAACCGCTCAACGCTGGAAGAACGCATTCGCAAGCGCCGTGTATTATCAGCGCAAGCACGGGTTCGAGTCGAGGTAGCCCGTAGGAAGTTGCAGAATGGAGTGGCCAAGAAATCGCCACCAACAGCAGAATGGAGTGGCCAGAAAAGGAAGTCAGTCTTGGAGCACCTCGGTCCACTTCCCGAGGAGCGAAGCAAAGCTCCAATCCAAGAACATTTGGGCCCACTGAGACAGCTCCGAACTAATCAACATGCTGGGGGTCGACACAACCCTCAACATGACAAGGAGTTTACGGCACCCAAGCGCACAACCTTGCGCATCGAAGTTCGGGAGCCCGTTGAGAATTCACGCCCACAAAGGCACGTTTCGAGGCGAGTGACTCTCGAAAGTCCAAATAAGGTAATTCACTCTCAGAAGGAAATGTTGTCATCCGATGATGATAACGTTATACCTGAGAAATCGTGCCAACACACGATAGGTTACTCCGATCGAATTGACGAGTTGTACTATCATGCTGGGGGTACGAACAGAGCCAGAAAGAGAAGTCCTCGCAGGCTCGAAACTCAGTGCCCCTGTTCCAAACTCATTCGGGTAGTATTGTCTCAGTGTAATTGCACTAAGACGGTCCCCGAAAGAGTCTCGGTGTTCGAAAGGCTCAGAACTGAGACGCCAAAGCCAAGGCCTAGGCGTTTCCAACAAAGGAGAACGGTGGTTGAAGATGGAGAATTTCCAAGGGTCGCCGCTAATGTGACCAGCAAAAGGACATCGACACGGGATGATTTCGAGTCGATTTTGAAAGCGTCGCGGCGTCTAACCCGTTTGCAGTCTGGAGCCATCTCACGAAGGACGTATGGGAGGGTTCAGATGAGACCACCTTCAGAAGATGAGGAATCGGATGCTTGCTCTGCGGTTGCATCTGATAACACTGTATCCAGTGAAGGAGAACCCCGTGAGTCATTCATGATAAGCGCGGAACAAGTGGCCAAGATGCTTGAAGAAGCCATGGCCAAACAACAGGAGACCTTCAGGCTCGAGATGCAGATGGCCATGCAGACCATGAGGGAGATGCATGAGCAGCAAATCCAGGCACTGAGGAACCAGCAAGGCGAACCAAGCCATCGTAATCATGTTGTTCAGGAAGTTGAGCATACGGATGCGGATGAAACTCATAATGCCAATGACCCTCCCATCAACGCAGGGGGTGGTAATGAGGATGCCAACGAAGGTACAGGTGAAAACCTGAAGATCAAAAACCTCGAAAGCAAGATCAATACATTGATTTCTGCTCAAGAGGTGAAGAAGACGGGCATTCCTTGTCCATACCCAAGGGAGTGGGAGTCAATCCCCTATCCGGTGAAGTTTAGTCTAATCAACTTCACGCCGTTCGATGAAAGGGGTTCCCCCACCCAGCATTTGATTTATTTCAAATCGCACCTGGGTGTTATCTCCGGCAATGAGCCTCTGATGGTGCGGTCATTCGTTAGCACTCTTCGTGGAGCCGCCTTCGATTGGTACCGCCGCCTCAAGCCAGGTAGCGTGAGCAGCTGGGACGATATGGAGACAAAATTCCTCGCTAACTTCTTCGACGATGACACCGAGATATCCATCGGAACGTTGCTCGACGAGAAACAAAAGGACGGGGAGTTAGTCGAAACCTTCGTCAAAAGGTTCCGGAACAAAGCATTAAATTGCCGGGACCCAATCACTGAGGAGTTCATCCTCCAAACTTGCCACAACAACCTCGCATTGGACGTGTTGGAAGCAATAGGGACAGCACCATCCAATACTTGGAAAGACCTGAAGGTCCAAGGGGAACAAGCCGAACGCTTCCTCCGAAGGAAGAAGGCCGAGAGGAGTCGATCGACGACCAATCCTCCAAACTCGAACTTTGCCTCACGTGGTAAGAGTAAAATACCCGCAACGACTATCGATGCTAATCAAACATCACAACAGCAGTCCCGGAGGCAGCAAAAGACTTCAGATCAGAAGCCTCAAAAAGAGTACTCCTTCAAAGACGAAGATGTTCCAGCCATCTTCGAATCGCTCCTTAAAAATAACAAGATCAAGCTACCACCGATCACGAATCAGGAGGAAGCTGATAATACCGCGAATCCGAAGTACTGCGCATACCACAGGAGGATCCTTCATCCAACCAAGGCGTGCTTTACACTCAAGAATAGCATCCAGACCTTGGTTGAAGCCGGCGTCATAACGCTAGAGTGAGCCAGTCAAGAATGGCGAGACTCCAGTGGGTGCACGAGTATAAACTGTATCCCCTAACTCCAACCGGTATAAGAGTATAAACTGCTCCCTGATACTCCAATAGGTATAAGAGTCTAAACTATTTCCTTTCTTCCACGGGAAGTTCCTGGAGAGTGCCATACGTGGTATTCTTAAGGATAACCCGATCATGCGGTTAATGCAACAATAAACCCAGTTTTGCAAAGAAAGCTGGGGGTGGATAATTCATGTAATGGGAAGTTCCCGGAAGAATGTTAAATGTAATATTCTTAGGGATAACCCGATCATGATGAATAAAGTGATAAACACTAAACTCCTAATTTCCGAACACTCTTTTGCTGAGATGAAATCCGATCACCTCATTGGATCAATTTTCCCTCACAAAACTCTCATTGGTGTTTGACGACTCATAATCTCCACCACAGAATCCCCCATTGATCGAACCAATTGACGGTGGGACCACCAAGATCCCTCACTGATCAATTTCAATTGACAGTGAGTCTACCAAAAGCTATCTTTCTGGTCCAAACCACCAACAAATTCCCCTCTTGATTCTTTCCACGAACAAGAGGCCCACTTTCAATTCAGAGTCTCCTTTCGATAAACGAAAGAGCTCCCTTCTTTTCTCTTTGGTTAAACCTCGTCATGGTTATAACCAAGGTTGAAATTTCATTTCGATAAATGAAAAACTCATCTAGATAACCGATCCTATAAAAGGTAAGCTTATTTAGATCTTCCGGATTCTCGGAGTGGAGATCCCACTCCTAGTTTCTTTCTTGCACTGGGAATAGAATATAAAATTCTTCCTTTCCAGAATCAAGGAATAGAATATAAAATTCTTCCTTCCTTGCCCGGGGAATAGAATATAAAATTCTTCCTTCCCCACTCCAACCTTTTCCAAGAGTTTATCAATCTTGGATTCATCCTAGGAATTTTATCCCGAATCCTAAGCAGGGATAAGTCTGCACCTAACACGCGCTGCCGGTTTAGTCTTTTTCCGATTGAAGAAGACACCAGAGTTCGATTCTGGGGTATTTTATCCTGAAACCTAAGTAAGGATAAGTCCGCGTCTAACACGCGCGGCCGGTTAGTTCTTAGCCGTTGAAAAGAACACTCGTCCACATATTCAACATTGTGGCAGGTGGTTATTAATAACACCGAAATCCATGCCTCACATGCATGGGGAATTTTATCCTGAATCCTAAGAAAGGATATGTCGACGCCTAACACGCGTCGCTGGTTTGGTCTTTATCCGTAGAAAAAGACACCGGAGTCTGACTCCGTGGTATGTTATCCCGAAACCTAAGTAGGGATAAGCCAACGTCTAATACACATTGCTGGGTAGCCTATTCCCATAACAATGGTAAAGTCTACATATTCAAAGTTGTAGCACGAAGTCTAAGGGAGTTCATTCCTTTAGCGCAACGTCACATGCGAAACGGATTAAAACAATCCGCATGTAAGCCCGACTCAAACGGTAGTCGGTAAGAGCACATCAAATCCGTTGAAGGCTGAGGATTTGCCAAAAATCCTAAGTCAACGTCTCATACACGCCAAAAATCCTAAGTCAACGTCTCATACACGTTGCTGTTTAGTCTTTTCACAGGAGAAAGACGAAGTCTACGTATTCAATATCGTAGCACTAAAAGGGTTAACTCTTTTAGCTTAACGTCACATGCGGAACGGATTTAAACAATCCGCATGCTAGCCCGACTCAAACGGTAGTCGGTAAAGGCTTATCAAATCCGTTGAGGGCTGAGAATTTGCTAAAAATTCTATAAGTACGAGTCATTAACGTATCAATTCTATGGATTGGTCTCGTGACTCGAGTATCCGCCACGCTCCAATACCTTAAGAGCTTAAACTATGTATACTCCAGCAGACGTACGAGTATAAACTGTGTCAAACGTCGAACAGCGCATTACAATGAAGCCTGGACGCCGGACAACGTGTCGCAATGAAGCTCAAACGCCGGACGACGCCATCAATCGATGATCAGTTCTATGTTGAAGCAACCAACTCGAGCTAAAAATCAAGAAATCAAGAATTGACTTCAGGTTCAAAGTTCCAACAGACGGTCAGACAATAAATGCAGCACCGGAATCCTTACAGAAGTTCGACAAAGCACCGAACAACCTGGAGGGCTGAAGGAATCAAGAACAGAAGCCATTCCAAAGTCCCGTTGCACCGACTGAAGGTTGGGATAATCACATCCAAAGTATTCCAGACTCTTCTATAAAAGAACGAGACTGAAATACTTTGGAGGGGGTATCTGTAGGCGTATAAAATTGCCTATGGGTCCCTTATCATAGCTCGACGACGCCAATTCAACAAACGGACCATCGAGCGACGTATCCAAGCACGACCGTTATCCTGCTAACGCCGAAGCCAAGCCATACGCAACGGAGCAGGTTAACGAGGCGACGAAGCCAATAAATCGCACCCAAGCATTGGAACGCATCCACTCGCACGCGGAATCAAACCAACGTTTCGGGGAATCACCGAGTCATCTAAACAAGAGCGAACTCGGTGATATAACGATCGAATCAAGATCAATTCCGGACTCGAACTCAGAAGCGGATGAACTGCCATATCTGGAATCAAGTCAACAAATCGATTCCAGACCAAGTCAACCACAAACCGAATCAAGTCCGAACAACGGAGAACCGGAAACAACCGAACAACGAAACGACGGAAAACCCACCTA
>BQKN01054840.1:0-14276 GCA_022839385.1 Asparagus kiusianus | reverse complement strand
TCGTTGGTCTACGGATGCGAAGCTGTGCTACCGTTGGAGATTCAAATCCCCTCTCTTCGGATCGCTCTCGCAACGGAGATGACGACCGAAGAACATCATCAAAAACGTCTTGAGGAACTCGAAAGGCTGGACGAAAAGCGCTTGGAAGCTCAACAACACATCGAGTTCTACCAGGCTAGGATATCCAGGGCTTTTGACAAAAGAGTCCGCCAAAGAAGCTTCAAGGAAGGAGATCTAGTCCTCGCTGCTCGCCGACCAATAATCCTCACCTCCAAGAAGAAAGGTAAATTCGAACCTAAGTGGGAAGGACCGTTTGTAATAGATACAGTCTATTCAAACGGTGCTTACCGCCTAATTTCTTTAGAGGGTAACAGGCAATTAATGCCAATAAATGGGAAGTTTTTGAAAAAGTACTATCCCTAGTACGTTCAGGACAACTTATTTATCGGGAAGTTCCTTGAAGAATATTACACTTAATGTTCTAGAGGATAACCCAATTTTATTTTTACCACCAAAATCCCTCGCTGATCAATTTCACTTGACAGTGAGTCCACCGAAAAAGTCCTCTTTCAGTCCGGAGTCCTCTTTCAATAAACGAAAGAACTCCATTTCTTTCTCTTTGGTTAAACTGTCGCATGGTTATAACCGAAGTTGAAATTTCACTTCGATAAACGAAGAGCTCATTTTTCGATCAGATAACCAATCCTATAAAAGGTAAGTTTATCTAGATCTTCCGGATTCTCGGAGTGGAGATCCCACTTCTAGTTTCTTTCTTTCCCTGGAAATAGAATATAAAATTCTTCCTTTCCAGAATCAAGGAACAGAATATAAAATTCTTCTTTCCTTGCCCGGGAAACAGAATATAAAATTCTTCCTTTCCCACACCAACTCTTTTCCAATTTAGGATTCATCCTAGGAAGTTTATCCCAAATCCTAAGCAGGGATAAGTCTGCGCCTAACACGCGCTGCCGGTTTAGTCTTTTTCCGATTAAAAAAGACACCAGAGTTTGATTCTGGGGTATTTCATCCTGAATCCTAAGAAAGGATATGTCGGCGCCTAATACGTGCCGCCGGTTTAATCTCTACCTGTAGAAAGAGATACCAGAGTCTGACTCTGGGGAAATTTATCCCAAAGCCTAAGTAGGGATAAGCCAACGTCTAAGACACGTTGCTGGGTGGCCTATTCCCATAACAATGGCAAAGTCTACATATTCCAAGTTGTAGCACAAAGTCTAAGGGAGTTCAGTCCCTTAGCACAACGTCACATGCGGAACAGATTAAAACAATTCGCATGTAAGCCCGACTCAAACGGTAGTCGGTAAAAGCACATCAAATTCGTTAAAGGCTGAGGATTTGCCAAAAATCCTAAGTCAACGTCTCATACACGTTGCTGTTTAGTCTTTTCACAAGAAAAAGACGAAGTCTACGTATTCAATATCGTAGCACTAAAAGGGTTAACTCTTTTAGCTTAACGTGACGTGCGGAACGGATTTAGACAATCCGCACGCTAGCCCGACTCAAACGGTAGTCGGTAAAGGCTAATCAAATCCGTTAGAGGCTGGGGGTTGGCCAAAAATCCTAAAGCCAACACCTCACACGTGTCGCCGGGTAGCCTATTCCCGTAACAATGGCGAAGTCTATGTATTCGACATCATAGCACAAAGTCTCAGAGAATTCAATCTCTGAGCATAACGTTACATGCGAACGGATTTAAACAACTCGCATGCTAGCCCGACTCAAACGGTGGTCGGTAAAGGCATATCAAACCCGTTGATGGCTGAGGGTTTGCCAAAAATCCTATGAGTATTGTGGTCAATCATTTCAAACGGAATGACGAATCATAATAAAGATAAAAAGACCAGTGTCACTAAAAGAGAATCAAAAGTCAGAGTACTCAGTAAACAAAATCATACATCATGCCCATGGTCAAAAATCTGCTGACTAATCTTAGACAGCTTCTCATCATAAGCTTGTCTAAGCTCAGCTCTGATAGAATCCTCAGTGGTGGCTGAAGTCTTCGAAGCAATCTCCTCTGTCTCGACTAGCTTCTGCCTCAAGGATGTCAACTCATCAGATACAGCAGTGCAGGTCTGCTGAGCCTGTGCTCTCGTCATCTGAAGAATATCCATGGCCCCCTCCTTCTCACGGAGTGCTCTTCTGAGCTGGTCTATCTCGGTCGCACAAGAGGTAACAGAAAGGTCGAGCTCGGTAAGCGAAGACAATCTAGCAGTAAGGTCGGTCCCAACTCGATCTACTCGGTCCCGCTGCATCTGAATCTCGAGCTCAGCAACCATCTGAGTCTCGCGCAGTGACTGTAGGCGAGCATCCAGCTCAACAGCAATAAAGGAGGAGGCACCTGCATCCCGGAGCTCACGAAACGTCTGAAGCTCACGCTCTAGACAGTCGAGGTCGTCGACTATAGCCTTCGCCAGATCTGGATATCCTGCTTCTCTTATTGAATTAATTCTGGGATCTAGGAAAGGCTTGAACTGGGGAAGGGAAAGTCCATCGTGGAAGAGCTTGCCAATCATAGCATTCACGAAGGAGAAGAAGGAGCGGACTTCTATACAGATGACGATCTTCTCAGGATCGTTATCTGATAGCAACTCCTTCACAAGGACATGGAGCCGAGAAGAAACCCCTACACAAAGAAGGAAAAATTCGTCAAAAGTGGCCTTGAGAAATAAATGAGTAATACTTTCAGTTACTTAATTCATACCTTCCCGAGCCGCTGGGGGTAGTGGTGAAGATGTGACGGCTGCAGATGTATCAACTGGTGGAGTTGGTCTCGCAGCTGGTTCAATAGGATTTTCCTCAGCAAAAGCTCCTGTCAAATTCAAAACAGAATTCACAGAGGCGTCTCATTATAGCCGTATTAATCAAAATTGGCTAGTCCTATAATTGACTCAAAAAGAGGCACATACTTTTGAAGGAACCATCCTCGGGATTTTCAGCGAAAGCGGGCTCAGAAAACATATCCCCTGGTAACTGGTCATCGATCTGAGGAGAGCTATATATGTAGCGCATCATAGGAGTGTCTGCAAATAAGCTTCCCTCGTCAAAATCATCAATGGAGAAATCTGACATAAAAGAATGTAAGTGCCAAAGAAGAATGAAGAGACCACAACCAATGGGAATGAATTACCTTTCCTGGGCGCATCAGCCTCTTCATTTCCAAGATTCGCCTCCTGTAAATTATCTGAAGGAGCAAGAAGCAGAAAACAGTTAGAGGATACCCCAAATTCATTGGTGTATTATCTAAAGAAATACGTTGTCAATGTTAGATGTACCTTGATTCACGGAATCAGGTCCTACATTGACCTCCTCTCTGATGTCAGCAACCCCTGTAGGCCTCTCTACAGGGGGTGGTGGGTCAAACTCATCGGGAGATACAGGAATAGGATCGGGACTCTCTCCACGCACTCCTATATAGAGATGGAAAAGTATAAGTCAATGTGCTGAATAACCAAGAGAATGGTTCACAGGATGGATAGTACCTTCGTCACCGGCAGGATCATCGCCAGCCAAGTCCATATTAGAAGCTCGGGAAGCTGCACGCAGCTTACGGGCTAATCTCTTCTGCCTAGCAGTAGGGATCGAAGGTCTCGCCTGAGGAGGAGGATGAAACTCTTCATCATGATCAACTGTGGTCCCTGAAACGTCAAACCATAGTCAGTTTCAATATTTCTGGAAGATAAAGGGAAAAGTTGAATCGCAAACCTCGCTCAGAAGAGTCATCATAATCTTCGGGATCCCCGCCTGAAGCCTCGTCTGTGGAATGGAATGTCCTCTGGCCCTCTTCATCAATTCGGCGAGTCTTGTTACGCGCCCTCTGTGCACGAGCGTTCTCCCGAATCCTAAGGGAATCAATCTGAGAAGCCTTCTCAGCCTCTATCTCTGCAATCGGCTTCACGGGGACAGTCTTGTTAGCTGCTAGTAACCACTTGCAGCTCAAGAAAGTGAGGTTCAACTGCCGATCAATACTCGGGAGGCTGAACTTAGCACCAGTACAGCCAGTCACGGTCCACAACCATGCACGGAGACCGTCTACCAAACCACTATGGGTCCGAAGCTGCTGACGAGGATTCCCGATGTAGAGCTGATCATAGCCAAACTGGCGAGCGAATCGGCAGGGTAGATACGGCTCTATGAAACACTGATCCCTCACCCGAAAAGTCAGATAGCCAGGCCTGATGTTCACCAGCCAGTTGAAGCAGCCAATGTCTAAGTGAGTTCTATACTCTCTCGGCCTCTCATCATCTATCAAGCACTCGCCGTATCGGCCGGAGAACTGCGGAAAACAAGTGGAGAATGCCCAACACTTGTGGACCTGCAGCTGCTGTCTGACATCAGAAAATCCGCGGCCCTCCCACCTGCCATTCTCAAGCAACTGTAGCAGGGGAACAGAGTGGTCTGTGGCGTTCGGCACCGACATCATATCCGAGCGGTGGAGGACGAACCAAGCCATCAGATAAGCGTACGGAAGCTCCACCTTAAGAGTGGGAATCTGACCTGGCAAATCGGTCTCCTTCCGTGTGAAGGCACTGGAAAGCTGTCGAAGTCCTCGGTGAATGTCAGCTACCATCACCGGAAGAAGTGAAAGCTCTTTCTTATAAGCAAGCTGAACGGCCGGGTAGAGCACCTCTAAAGGCAATGCATCACCAGACTGGTATGGAACCACACACTTCTTCAACCAAATAGCGAGATAACCGGTAAGAAGAGTCATCGGCCGAATCGGAGTGGTCGCATGCCATAAGAAAGATCTGAATCTGGTCTTCGCAGGAAAGCCACCCTCAGGACTGCTAGTGGTGTAGGAGTGAGCATCAATCTTCTTCAACAAACTGTTCACCTCTGAGGGAGTAAGTGGGGCCAACTCACAAATAACCTCGCCAGAACTGTTCTTCAGGTTCTTGAATAAATAGTTCGCAAACTGCTTCAGACTCACAGAGACCTTGGTCCTTTTCGCTAAAGGCTCAGACTGTGCCAAAGCAACGTGATAATGACAAGTGAGATCCCATAGAGTCTCATAGCGATCAGGCATGCGATCCTTCAACTGGTCCAATTCACGATTAGAGGGAAAGTACTCCTGGTATAACATCTGTCCCATGGGCAAGCCAGAAATCCGATGCATCTCGTGAAGAGCCAAGCCCAACTCCCCCTGCCTGGTCAGAAAAGTGTTCGAGTCTGGATTATATAGCTCGAACAAAGCACAAAAATGTCTCAAACTGACAGGCAAGCCATACATGGTGGCACGAACGGCTGCATACAAACCGCAAGTGTGCAACTCCTCGCCCCATCGGCTCAAGACGTATGTCGTCATGCGACTCCACCAAGACTTGTCCGAAGAGTGGACCCAACCATAAATCCTGTGACGAGTCGCAGGCATCTCCCGTCCTAGGGCAGCGAGGCGATTCCTCAAGGTCAAAGCAGTGGCAAGAAGCTCGTTGCGTGGCGGTGCATCTAGTCCCAACACTCCGGGATGTAATCCGGTGATGTGACTCCTGCTCGAGCCAGGAGCTGCCTGATGGGTGATATAGCCGCAATGGACGCTCTCATGATCCTCCGTCAAGCACCACGACATCTCCCGTGTCACAGCCTGACGCCTGAACTCAGTCAATGAGCGATGCCGAGGAATCTCCGGCAAGTAGATGAAGCCACTACCGGTCTTGTGGAGCCACTGCTCAGCGTCAATGAATACGGCTTCTGGGTCATCGACGGAATCACCAAACAGGAAGTCGCTCTTCCGAAGAGGCTGAGTAGAGCTGGCATCTTTCACAAAAGGCGCATCTATGATCAGCTGACGAATGGTACGATGACTACCTTCTGGGCAACCTCAGTCGACGTGCCCGAAGCAAACTGAGGAGTAGCTGGAATAGGAGAAGGATCGTCGGAGATCGAGTAATACTCGCCACGACGCCCACAGACTGCGTGGGACGAGAATGATCCAGAAGGGTATCCCACTGCAAAGTGAACAGTTAAACACTGGTTAGTCCCGATTATAAAAGGAAATTGAACTCATCTTACAAATAGTTAAGATAGAGTCATTGCCTTATAAAGGGTGAGACGATTTGGCCACATTGTGCAATTACAACACAGGGTATGTCAACAACATATCCCTGCCTTATAAAGCGCAATGTAGCGTCAAATCGCCCCCTTTAATTTTGAGATATGGTTTTGGCCAAGCAAAACATATCTTTGAAGCGTCGATCCTCACCAACGAGAATCAAGGCTCTTCCCGATTGCCTCGCCAAGGAGAACAACGTGGGGTAAAAATGGACCAATTTGCAAATTTTCAAGAAAAGAGGGGTTAATTTGCAAAATGCCCAAACATGCCGAAAGCGTCGATCCTCACCAACGAGAATCAAGGCTCTTCCCGATTGCCTCGCCAAGGAGAACAACGTGGGGGTAAAAAAGGACCAATTTGTAAATTTACAAGAAAATAGGGACTAATTTGTAAATTTCCAAATACTGCCAAAAAAAGGGGCTCACCAGCATAGGAGAGAGGCGCGCCATCAGCCGACATAGCAGGGGAACGCCCTCTCGAAGCACGTGACATGACAAGCTGCAAAATAAGTTAAAAGAGGTCAGATCTAGAAAGAAGATCACTTTTTTTATCAGATCTACCCCCCTGAAAGAGAAGCTCGAGGCGTCAAACCACATTCTCAACCCTCACATATGATCCTACAAATGCATAAATTAAAATTAAGCATGAAAAAGATCATAATGGTGGAAGATTTACCTGAAGAAAGGCTAGAGATCCAACAAAAAATGAGACCTTTTTGGAAACTCTCAGCACGCGCTCGAGGGGCCTAAAAGAAATTCTAAAGATGGAATTTTTGGGGAGGTTTCTCAGTCAAATATCCAAAGGAAGACTAGATCTAAGACAAAGATCAAATTTTGGCGAAGAACGGATGCTCGACGGAAGAAAAAAATCAAAAAAAACAAGGGGGGGGGGGGTTCGGCCGGCCCTAGATGGGAGGAAGAAAAGAAAAGAAAGAGGAGAAAATCCCTCTTTTATAGCCTTGAACCAGATCTGGCTGAACCAGACCAAGCCAAATTGGACCAGACTGAGCCAGAATGGGCCCAAATTGAGCCTGAATGAGCCAAATTGAGCCAGATTGAACTTGGCTGGACCAGACCAAGCCAGAGTGGATCAGACTGAGCCAGAATGAGCCAAATTGAGTCTGAATGGACCAGAATGGACCAGTTTGAACCAATTTCGAACCAGTTTGAACCAAATTCGAACCAGAATTCAAATTGGAGCTGAATTAAGCATCGAAATGACTTCAGATCAACCTACGGTTCAGTTCCTCACCTATTTAATCCCTCTCTCATATATTTGGAAGGGTTGGAAAGATTTTTTGAGCCAAATTACTGCCTTTTTTGGGCTCATTTTCAAGCCGGTTCAGATTATTCGAACCTAAAAGAATACTCCAATAAGGTATACGAGTATAAACTATTCCCTATTTTTATTGAGAAGTTCCTGGAGAGTATTCTTCTAAAAATATTCTTAAGGATAACTCAATAACACGACGTCGGACAACGCGTCGCAAATGAAGACTCTGCGCCAACAATCGAGCGTTAGTTGTACGTCAAACCAACCAGCACAAGCTAAAAGATTGAAAAATCAGGAATCGACTTCAAGTTCAAATTCCGACGACGGTCAGACAATAAATGCAGCACTGGAATCTTTACAAGCATTCGACAAAGCACCGAATAGCCTGAAGGAGTGAAGGAATACAGAATGAAAGTCGTTCCAGGTCCCGTTATACCGACAAAGGGTAAGGGACAATCATATCCAAAATATCCCAGACTCCTCTATAAAAGAATGAGGCTGGAACATTTTGGAGGGGGTATCTGTAGGCGTGTAAAATTACCTATAGGTCCCTTAGCTTAGCTCGGCATGATGATTCGACAAATCAACGGACGTTCGAGCGACGAAACGAACTAAAGAGGCTACGAAGCTAACGAACCGCACGTGAACAACGTCAATGGTTCAGGGAGTCAACGAGTCATCCAACAAAGCGGATTTGAACTCAAACACCGACTGGGTTTTACTGCCAAATCAGGAATCAAGTCAACAAATCAACAAAACAGCCAAACAACGGACAAAAAAACCGGAAACAACGGAAAACGACGAAACCAGCGCACCTGGGGGAACTCGGCCCGAACCAAACCACCCTAAGGTGGCTCGGCCCAAGCCGAGCCACCCTAGGGTGGCTCGGTGGCCGAGCCACCCAGAGGTGGCTAGGCGCTGTTTTGTGCCAAAGGCACAGTTTTGAGTGCCTATAAATAGGCCTGGCACTCGTTCATTTGGGAGGACTTTTGGTTGAACTTCTAAAGAGCCGAAACTCTGCCGGATTGTCATCTCAACTCGGAATTGTGAAGGTTTGAAGCTTGGACCCTCGGATTCAGTTTTCGGCGAGCACCCGCGACAAACAAGGCAGGAGTTCGAAGAAGCTAATCCTCAGATCTACATCGTTCTACTCCGGATCTAAGCTTGGTTCTTAGATCCCGAGATTCGAGCGGTCATTTCCTTGGCGAAACGATCCCTCCCGGCTATTATCTCCTTGGTGGGATAATACCCGTAATACGTTGTAGATCTGCTTGGATCCAGATCTCGCGGTGGTCAACGGTAATCAACCCCGGCGCAGGCAAAGAACCCCACAAAGCGAGCGACCGCAAAACAGGAGCTCGCGATCTGTTCAAAGGAAAGTTGTAATTTTTTGTTTCTTTCTTTATTTCGATCTCCATTGTAACCGGCTCTTATAAAAAGACCGGATATTTGTAAAACGCATAAAGTTGTTTTCAAAGTTTATAATGGAATCCTCAATGAAGAAGAACACGATTTTCCACGCGAACAATCTGGCGACCACAGTGGGAGCCAACAGCTTCGCTGCTGAAGCTGGAGCGTCGCAGCCGCGGATCTCGATCCCGGTCGTGGAGGAGGTCGAGTATGAATTCGACCAACAGAAGTACGAGGAATACGTCTCCTCGTCCGGATCTACCTCCTCCCCCAAGTCCAAGAAGTTCCAAAAGCTCTCCTCTAGGAGAAAGGTGCGTTGGTGCGATGAAGTTGAAGCCACCAACGACGACCTCACCCCAATCGACGCCGAAGCTGCGTTGAGTGAGGCCCTACCGACCTCAAAGAAGGTCAAATCCGCCATTGAAGGCGTGGTGACTCTCTCCAAGAGAGCCCGCCAGAGGCAGCGTCAACGCCTCGCGAAGCAATTCGCCAAGGCCATGGAGTCTGTTGACGGGGTCCGTTATCATGCGGATCTGAAGAACAAACGAGGCAAGCAGCCTCAACAGCAAATGCAGGATGGTTCCTCTAAGCCATCAACTATGGAGTGGGTCCGTGTCAAACGGAATCGCTCGACTTTGGAGGAGCGCATCCGCAAACGCCGCGCGTTATCGGCGCAAGCACGGGCCAAAGCTGAAGAAGCCCGTCGAAAGCTGCAGAAGGAGGTGGTCAAGAAGCCGCCACCAACACGCAAGGTTTGGAGGCCAAAGTCTGAAGCGGTTCAGGCTAAGGAGCAAAACCCGCAGCCTCCGAAAGTTCGAACTCCGGCAAGTCAACCCAAACAGCCGGTGATTGCCGCAACTACCCTGGGAGATCCCGCGGGACCATCCCAGAAGAAAAGATCAGTTTTGGAGCGCCTCGGTCCACTTCCGAAGGAACGAGGTAAAACTCCAATTCAAGAACGCTTGGGGCCAATGAAGAAACCCCAAACAATGCAACACGCTGGGGGTCGCCGTAACCCTCGATACTTGGAGAAAATCACGGCACCCAAGCGCACAACTTTGCGCATAGAAGTGCAAGATTCCGCTGAAGATTCACGTCCACGAAGACGCGTTTCGAGGCGTATAACTCTAGAGAGCCCGAAAAAGGCAATTAATCCTCAGAAGGAAATGTTGTCGTCCGAGGATAATGACATTATACCTGAAAAATCGTGCCCACACACGATAGGTTGCTCTGACCTTCAAACAGATAAGCTGTACTATCGTGCCGGGGGTACGAACAAATCCAGAAAGAGAAGCCCTCGAAGGTTCGGGACTCAGTGTCCTTGTTCAAATCTCATTCGGGCGGTACTGTCTGAATGCAATTGTGTTAAGGCAGTCCCCGAAAGAGTATCGGTGTTCGAAAGACTTAGCACCGGAGCGCCAAGGCCAAGACATAGGCGTTTCCAACGAAGGAGAACAAGGGTCGAGGACGGTGAACATTCAAGGGTCACCGCCAACATGACCAGCACAGGAACAGCGGCTCAGGACAACCCCGAGGCGGTTCCAGAAATAACCCGACGTGTAACTCGTCTTCAATCCGGAGCTATCATCCGTGCGACGTATGGTAGAGTCCGAACAAGAGTACCTTCGGGAGATGAAGAATCAGATGCCGGCTCAGCAGTTGCATCTGACAACACCGTGTCCAGCGAAGGACAGCCCCGCGAGTCGTTCATGATAAGCGCGGAGCAGGTGGCCAAGATGCTTGAAGATGCCATGGCCAAACAACAGGAGACCTTTCGGTTCGAAATGCAGATGGCCATGCAGAACATGAGAGAGATGCATGACCAACAGATCCAAGCATTGAGGCACCAACAAGGTGAACCAAGTCGTCAGAACCAGAACAACCTGGAAGATGAGGACACAAATGAAGCTCGCAATGCTAATAATCCTCCCATCAATCCGGGGGGTGGTAATGAGAATGCTAGCGAAGACACAGGTGAAAGTCTAAAAATTAAGAACCTCGAAAGCAAAATTAATACATTGATTTCTTCTCAAGAGACTAAAAAGACGGGCATTCCCTGTCCTTACCCAAGAGAGTGGGAATCTATCCCATATCCGGCGAAGTTCAGTCTAATTAACTTCACGCCGTTTAATGGGATGGGATCACCAACTCAGCATTTGATTTACTTTAAATCACACTTGGGAGTCATCTCGGGTAATGAGCCTCTGATGGTACGGTCATTCGTCGGCACTCTTCGCGGAGCTGTCTTCGATTGGTATCGTCGCCTCAAGCCAGGAAGCATAAACAGCTGGGACGACATGGAGACCAAGTTCCTTGCGAATTTCTTCGACGACGACACTGAAATCTCTATCGGGACATTGCTCGATGAGAAGCAGAAGGACGGAGAATTGGTCGAAGTCTTCGTCAAAAGGTTCCGGAATAAGGCAATGAATTGCCGGGACCCGATCAGCGAGGAGTTCATTCTTCAGACCTGCCACAACAACCTCTCGCTGGATGTTCTGGAAGCAATGGGCACAGCTCCATCCAAGACATGGAAGGACTTGAAGGTCCGAGGCGAGCAAGCTGAGCGATTCCTCAGGAGGAAGAAGGCGGAGAGAGGCCAACCGGCTACAAATCCTCCGAAGCAGAACTTCAATCAGAAGGGAAAAGGTAAAGCTCAGGTTAATGCTGTTGATGCTAACCAAACCTTTCAATTGCAACCTCAGCAACAGCAGCAGCAGCAGCAACGAGCTCCACAGCAATCGCAGCCACATTGGCAGCAGCGGTCTCAGAAGCAAAAGTCTTCGGAGCCGAGGTTTCCCAAAGTCTACTCCTTCAAAGATGACGAAGTTCCCGGCATCTTCAAATATCTGTTGGAGAACAACAAGATCCAGCTGCCGGCGATCGTGGATCATGAAGGAGCCACTAAAGTGACGGACCCGAAGTACTGCGCGTACCACAGAGCGGTCCACCACCCAACGAAGTCTTGCTACCATCTCAAGGATAAGATCCAAGCATTGATCGACGTAGGGGTCATAACTCCGAAACCGGCTAAGAATGTGGGAGCAAATGCGGTGTCAATCAGCTTTGGATCAGTGCCTACAGCTTGGTTTGAGCCGAAGCGCGTCACCAAAGTCGGGATGAAGACGGTGAATGATGATCCGCATGGACAGCGCTAAAATGGACTTGTGCCACACACAGCCCCGAACGGCGAAATCCTTTGGGTTCACCCCGACCTGATTGAAGATGAACAATGGGCCGGATCGTCATCCACGAAGAAATCTAAAGGGAAAGGAAAGTCTTGCTACGGAGTTTCCGCCATCCCAGGGAAAGACGACGAAGGAATCCCAACTTTCCCACTTTCTGAAGATGAACAAGAAGTCTTCACCACCAGAAGCGGGAACCAATACCACTTCAACTATCCGTCACATAATGAACAAGCAGCTAAGCTAGGGGTGACAAAACATGGACCAGCCAAGACTCTCACAGAGATAGGGGTGATCCCAATTCCCAAACCGGCTGAAGATGTTCGACGACAGCCGGCAGATAAACAGAAAGACAAAGGATCCCAAGAGGTTCAGAACCCGAAGCAGTCTCGCTTCAGTCGTCCAATTGGAGGAGATAAACCAGGAAGTTCGAAAAATCCACGTGTCTTCGACATCATGGCTCAGCTGGCCAATATTCCAGCACGGATAACGCTGTACGAGCTGTTGCGGTTATCCAAGGAGACTAGAGAAGCCTTACAAGAGGCCTTGGCCGATTCAGAGGCGTTCCTCACCAGGATCAAACCAGCACCTGAGGAGTTAGAATTGTTAGCCCAACAGTGTAACGTGGCAGCTAAGAACCTTCCTTGCATCACCTTCACCAAAGAGGACATGCAGACGAAGAATTCGAACCATGATCGGCCCCTGTACTTCGTCGGGTACATTGGCTCCAGCGAAGTTAACCGAATCCAAGTGGATCCGGGTTCCGCTGTGAGTATTATGCCACTTCGACTGATGCACAGCCTTGGCATTCCAGTCAGCAAGTTGGCGTCTACAGGCACAGTCATATACGGATTCAACACCAGCGGGTCAAGACCTTTGGGTAAAATCCGGATAAAGTGCCAAATGGGCGATTTAAAGACGGAGGTCACGTGTTACGTGATTGATGCTGAGACATCCTATAACTTACTATTGGGTCGGCCTTGGATCCATAGTAACGTTATAGTCCCCTCCACTCTACATCAGTGTTTGAAATATGTCGACACTGATGGAAGAGTTAGGACGGTGGTCGCGGATAAGCAACCATTCAAAGGGTATGAGAACTACTTCACAGATTCTCTCCTTTATGGAAACGAATCCGACACGGAACCATCGATCCAAGGCACGGACAGCGGAGAAGAAGCTGATTCCGAAGCCGGATTCGATTACAATGGTGGTTTTGTTTTTAATGACATTGTACCCTTTGTAATCAATCTCGACGACGAACAGTCGTCAGATGGCGGTTGTAACTGGCAACTTGCCGAGCTTGAAATAAATAATGGTTTAGAGTACTCCTTGTCTTTTGATGATGCGATAAAGGGATTGTACGATAATCCCGAATTATGTATGCCGCTCCGATCGTCGTATGTAACGAAGAAGCGTCTCCAACACTCTTTCGGAACAACTCAGATTATTCCCGCCAAAATAGGGGGACAAAAAGAAGTGATCTTCGGTAAAGGAGAAAATCTTCCGGTGCCAGATCATTTTCTAAGAGAGGATGAAGATGGTGACAAGTCTGGTTTACATTTGTCTAAGTACAGTCCAGAAGCGCGCAAGCTCATGGAAAGACAAGGATATGATTTCACACTCGGAGAAGGTCTATACTTCGATCGAGGTTCCCGTGTCCCAGTCAAAGCGGCATATGTACCAAAGGGTAAACCGGAGGGCTATTATCGTCACAAGAGGGGCTTAGGCTACGTCTCGTCAGATGACGAATGTGGCTGGCAAATCATAGATCAAATTGCTAACAAAGCCAAGGATCGGTACTTGCTAGATTCGTCAGCTGAAGATTCCGACACAAGTTTGGGAGAAATGTTCAAGGCCTTAATGTCGAACATGACTACGGCTGATCCATCTACAATGGAGGACGACGATCAAATGCAAACGTGGGAGGACCCATGGATTCATCACCTGAACATGCAATATGGTGATAGGTTCGAACAGAGAGAGCCACCCACCGAAGACGAGGTAGTCCAAATCAATATGGGTGATGAAGCCAATCCAAAGCCCATATTCATCAGTGGTAGTCTCCCATCAGATGAAAAGGAGGAATTAATTGCCTTGATCAGAGAGTATATCGATGTCTTCGCCTGGAACTACGAAGACATGCCAGGGCTCGATCCCAATGTGGCAATGCACCGCCTCGACATCAAGCCGGATGCCAGACCTGTCAAGCAACAGCAAAGACGGTTTCGTCCGCAGATCATGGAAGCCATCGAGGCTGAAGTTAAAAAGTTGATCGACTCAGGATTTATTCGGGAAGAACAACATCCAGACTGGTTAGCCAACATCGTTCCAGTCATGAAGAA
>BQKN01054839.1:0-16440 GCA_022839385.1 Asparagus kiusianus | reverse complement strand
AAAGCGAGTGACCGCAAAACAGGAGCTCGCGATTCGTTCGACATAAAAGGAAACAAATTGTAATCTTTCTTTTTCGTATTTTGATTCTCGTTGTAACCGGATCTTATAAAAAGACCGGATCTTTGTAACGCATAAAGTTGTTAACTAAGATAGCAATGATATCAATGAAGAAAGACACGATTTTTTCCGCGAACAATCTGGCGACCACAGTGGGAGCCACCGATCTCGCCGACGAGATCAGCGCGTCGTAGCCACGGATCCCAATCCCGGTCGTGGAGGAGGTCGAATACGAGTTCGACCAACAGAAGTTCGAGGCGTACCTGTCGTCCTCGTCCGGATCTACCTCCTCCCGCAAGTCCAAGTCTCCAAAGCTCTCCTCCAAGAGGAAACTTCGTTGGTACGAAGATGTTGAAGCTACCAACGAAGATCTCGCCCCGTTTGATGCCGAAGCTGCATTGGGTGAGATCTCCCCAACCTCCAACCAGGTCAGATCCGCTCTGGCCAAATCCTCTGTTGCCGAAGGCGTAGTGACTCTCTCAAAGAGAGCCCGCCAAAGGCAACGTCAGCGCCTCGCGAAACAAATCGTAAAGGCAATGGAATCTGTAGACGGGATCCGTTACAACGCGGATCTGAAGAGCAAAAGAGGCAAACAGCCTCAACAGCAGATGAATGACGCCTCTTCCAAGCCGCCAACAACAGAATGGGTCCGTGTCAAACGGAACCGCTCAACGCTAGAAGAACGCATTCGCAAGCGCCGTGTATTATCAGCGCAAGCACGGGTTCGAGTCGAGGAAGCCCGTAGGAAGCTGCAGAATGGAGTGGCCAAGAAATCGCCACCAACTCGCAAAGTATGGAGGCCTAAGTCTGAAGCGGTGATTCAGACTAAGGAGCAACAACTGCAGCCTTCGAAAATTCGACTCCCGGCGAATCAATCCAAATCGCCGATGACTTCCACAACTGCTCCGAGAGATCCCGCAAGACCATCCCAGAAAAGGAAGTCAATCTTGGAGCGCCTCGGTCCACTTCCCGAGGAGCGAAGCAAAGCTCCAATCCAAGAACGTTTGGGTCCACTGAGACAGCTCCGAACTAATCAACATGCTGGGGGTCGACACAACCCTCAACTTGACAAGGAGTTCACGGCACCCAAGCGCACTACCTTGCGCATCGAAGTTTGGGAGCCCGTTGAGAATTCACGCCCACAAAGGCACGTTTCGAGACGAGTGACTCTCGAAAATCCAAATAAGGTAATTCGCTCTCAGAAGGAAACGTTGTCGTCCGATGACGATAACGTTATACCTGGGAAATCGTACCAACACGCGATAGGTTGCTCCGACTTTCATACGGACGAGCTGTACTATCGTGCTGGGGGTACGAACAGAGCCAGAAAGAGAAGCCCTCGTAGGCTCGAGACTCAGTGCCCCTGTTCCAAACTCATTCGGGCGGTATTGTCTCAGTGTAATTGCACTAAGACGGTCCCCGAAAGGGTTTCGGTGTTCGAAAGGCTCAGCACTAAGACGCCAAAGCCAAGGCCTACGCGTTCCCGACGAAGGAGAGCGGTGGTTGAAGATGGAGATTTTCCAAGGGTCACCGCTAACGTGACCAGCAAAAGGACATCGACACGGGATGATTTCGAGTCGATTTTGAAAGCGTCGTGGCGGCTAACTCGTCTGCAGTCCGGAGCCATCGCACGAGGAACTTATGGTAGGGTTCGGATAAGTCTACCTTCAGAGGATGAGGAATCAGATGCATGCTCTGCGGTTGCGTCTGATAACACCGTATCCAGCGAAGGAGAACCCCGCGAGTCATTCATGATAAGCGCGGAATAAGTAGCCAAGATGCTTGAAGAAGCCATGGCCAAACAATAGGAGACCTTCAGGCTCGAGATGCAGATGGCCATGCAGACCATGAGGGAGATGCATGAGCAGCAAATCCAGGCACTGAGGAACCAGCAAGGCGAACCAAGCCACCGTAATCAGGTTGTTCAAGAAGTTGAGCATACGGATACGGATGAAACTCGCAATGCCGATGACCCTCCCATCAACGCAGGGGGTGGTAATGAGGATGCCAACGAAGATACAAGTGAAAACTTGAAGATCAAAAGCCTCGAGAGCAAAATCAATACCTTGATGTCAGCTCAAGAGGTGAAGAAAACGGGCATTCCTTGTCCGTACCCAAGGGAGTGGGATTCAATCCCCTATCCGGCGAAGTTTAGTCTAATCAACTTCACGCCGTTCGATGGGAAAGGTTCACCCACTCAGCATTTGATTTATTTCAAATCGCACCTGGGTGTTATCTCTGGAAACGAGCCTCTAATGGTGCGGTCATTCGTTGGCACTCTTCGCGGAGCCGCCTTCGATTGGTATCGCCGCCTCAAGCCAGGTAGCGTGAGCAGCTGGGAAGATATGGAGACCATGTTCCTCACCAATTTCTTCTACGACGACACCGAAATATCCATCGGGTCATTGCTCGACGAGAAACAGAAAGACGGGGAATTAGTGGACACCTTCGTCAAGAGGTTCCGGAACAAAGCAATAAATTGCCGGGATCCGATCACTGAGGAGTTCATTCTCCAGACCTGCCACAACAATCTTTCGTTGGATGTGTTGGAAGCTATGGGAACAGCGCCGTCCAACACATGGAAAGACTTGAAGGTCCGAGGGGAACAAGCTGAACGCTTCCTCCGAAGGAAGAAGGCCGAGAGGAGTCAATCGACGACTAATCCTCCAAACTCAAACTTCATCTCCCGCGGTAAGGGCAAAACACCTGCAGCGGCTGTTGACGCTAATCAAACGTCACAACAGCAGTCCCGGAGACAGCAGAAGACTTCGGATCAGAGGCCTCAAAAAGAGTACTCCTTCAAAGATGAGGATGTTCCAGCCATCTTCGAATCGCTCCTTAAAAATAACAAGATCAAGCTTCCACCGATCACGAATCAGGAGGAAGCTGATAATACCGCGGATCCGAAGTACTGCGCATACCACAGGAGGATCCTTCACCCAACCAAGGCGTGCTTTACACTCAAAAATAGCATCCAAACCTTGGTTGAAGCCGGCGTCATAACGCTAGAGTGAGCCAGTCAAGAACGGCAAGACTCCAGTGGGTGCACGAGTATAAACTGTATCCCCTCACTCCGACCGGTATAAGAGTATAAACTGGTCCCTGATACTCTAATAGGTATAAGAGTCTAAACTATTTCCTTTCTTCCACGGGAAGTTCCTGGAGAGTGCCGCGCGTGGTACTCTTAAGGATAACCCGATCGTGCAGCTGATACAATGATACACCCAGTCTTGCAAAGAAAGCTGGGGGTGGATAATTCAGGTAACGGGAAGTTCCCGGAAGAATGTAATATTCTCAGGGATAACTCGATCATTATGAATAAAGTGATAAACACTAAACTCCTAATTTCCGAACACTTGATTAAACAGGAAAGAATTTTGGTCTATCAATCATTGACCAATTGTCGAAACCCTTTGTGTTAAGTCCTTATCACTTAACATCAGGGATCCCCTTCCGAGTGATTTGTACGAATCAACATTCCTATAATGATTTGTACTCTTACTCTCACTCCCGCTTGGTCAAACCTTCCTACAGTTAGGACCAAAACCAAAATCCCCTCTCGATTCCTTCAATGAACGAGAGGTCCACTTTCAAATTGAGTGATCAAACCTTCCTACAGTTAGGATCGTCTCAAACCCCCCACTTGGTCAAACCTTCCTACAGTTAGGACCACAACCAAAGTCCCCTCTCGATTCCTTCAATGAACGAGAGGTCCACTTTCAAATCGAGTGATCAAACCTTCCTACAGTTAGGGTCATCTCAAGCTCCCGCTTGGTCAAACCTTCCTACAGTTAGGACCAAAACCACAATTCACTCTCGATAAACGAGAAATTCATCTTTAGTTCGATAATCAAACCTTCCGACAGTTAGGGTTATCCGAATCTCTTCGATTCTCGGAGTGGAGATCCCACTCTTAGTTTCACCTTTCCGGATTCTGGGGGTGGAGGTCCCACCTCGAGTCTCCTTTTCAAATTGGGAATAGAATATAAAATTCTTCCTTCCCCACACCAATCTTTTCCAAGATTCATCCTAGGAAGTTTATCCCGAATCCTAAGCAGGGATAAGTCTGCGCCTAACACGCGCTGCCGGTTTAGTCTTTCTCCGAAGAAGAAGACACCAGAGTTCGATTCTGGGGTATTTTATCCTGAAACCTAAGTAAGGATAAGTCTGCGCCTAACACGCGCTGCCGGTTAGTTCTTAACCGTTAAAAAGAACACTCGTCCGCATATTCAACATTGTGGCAGGTTGTTATTAATAACACCAAAATCCATGCCTCACACGCGTGGGGAATTTCATCCTGAATCCTAAGAAAGGATAAGTCGACGCCTAACACGCGTCGTCGGTTTAGTCTTTTTTCCGATTGAAAAAGATACCAGAGTTCAATTCTGGGGTATTTTATCCTGAAGCCTAAGTAGGGATAAGTCAGCGCCTCACACGCGTCGCCGGGTAGCCTATTCCCGTAACAATGGCGAAGTCTATGTATTCGACATCATAGCACAAAGTCTCAGAGAATTCAATCTCTGAGCACAACGTTACATGCGAACGGATTTAAACAATCCGCATGCTAGCCCGACTCAAACGGTAGTCGGTAAAGGCTAATCAAATCCGTTTAAGGCTGGGGGTTAGCCAAAAACCCTAAAGTCAACGCCTAACACGCGTCGCTGGGTAGCCTATTCCCATAACAATGGCGAAGTCTATGTATTCGACATCATAGCACAAAGTCTAAAGGAGTTTATTCCTTTAGCACAACGTCACATGCGGAACGGATTTAGACAATCCGCATGTAAGCCTGATTCAAACGGTAATCGGTAAGAGCACGTCAAATCCGTTGAAGGCTGAGGATTTGCCAAAAATCCTAAGTCAACGTCTCATACACGTTGCTGTTTAGTCTTTTCACAGGAGAAAGACGAAGTCTACGTATTCAATATCGTAGCACTAAAAGGGTTAACTCTTTTAGCTTAACGTCACATGCGGAACGGATTTAAACAATCCGCATGCTAGCCCGACTCAAACGGTAGTCGGTAAAGGCTTATCAAATCCGTTGATGGCTGAGAATTTGCCAAAAATTCTATAAGTACGAGTCATTGACGCATCAATTCTATGGGTTGGTCTCGTGACTCGAGTATCCGCCATGCTCCAATACCTTAAGAGCTTAAACTGTGTATACTCCAGCAGACGTACGAGTATAAACTGTGTCGAACGTCGAACAGCGCATCACAATGAAGCCTGAACGCCGGACAACGCGTCGCAATGAAGCTCAAACGCCCGACGACGCCGTCAATCGATGATCAGTTCTATGTTGAAGCAACCAACTCGAGCTAAAAAGCAAGAAATCAGGAATCGACTTCAAGTTCAAAATTCCGATGACGGTCAGACAATAAATGCAGTACCGGAATCCTCACAGGCGTTCTACAAAGCACTGAATGACCTGAAGGAATCGAAGGAATCCAGGACAGAAGCCATTCCAAAGTCCCGTTATACCGACTAAAGGTTGGGACAATCACATCCAAAGTATTCCAGACTCTTCTATAAAAGAACGAGACTGAAATACTTTGGAGGGGGTATCTGTAGGCGTATAAAATTGCCTATAGGTCCCACAATACAGCTCGACGACGCCAATTCAACAAACGGACCATCGAGCGACGTATCCAAGCACGACCGTTATCCCGCCGACGTCGAAGCCAAGCCATATGCAACGGAGCAGGTTAACGAGGCGACGAAGCCAACAAATCGCACCCAAGCATTGGAACGCATCCACTCGCACGCGGAATCAAACCAACGTTTCGGGGAATCACCGAGTCATCTAAACAAGAGCGAACTCGGATGAATCACGATCGAATCAAGATTGGTTTCAGACTCGAACTCAGAAGTGGGTTTACTGCCAAATCAGGAATCGGATCAAAACGAATCGAATCCGAACAAGTTAACCACACAACCGAATCGAATCGGAACCGGAAACACCGGAAAACCCGAACGACGGACGAAACGAACACACCCGGGGGGACTCGGCCCGAACCGAACCAACCCGGGGTGGCTCGGCTAAGGCCGAGCCACCCTGAGGTGGCTCGGCTCAGGCCGAGCCACCCCAGGGTGGCTCGGCATGAGCCGAGCCACCCCAAGGTGGCCGGCAACCCCCCCTCTCCCTTGTGTTGTGTACACGTGCTCGTATGCACAGGTTCGTTTGGCTATAAATAGGGGGCTTGGTTCATTTGTTAGGAGGTTGGGGATTTTGGAGGAGGCGAAGCCCTGCTGGATTGGAGATCCAAAACTTAGAAAAGATTCAATCTTTGGAGGCTTGAAGACTTGTTCATCCGGATCTGGTGCTCGGCGATCGTCAACGCCAAATAAGGCAGGAGTTCGAGAGGGATCGGATCTGAGATCTACACGATCATCCTCCGGATCTAAGCTTGGTTCTTAGATCCCGAGAAGAGTCTCGAATTCGCTTGGTCGATTTCGACACTTGGGCTACTATTTCCTTGGTGAATTAGTACCCCACCCGGCTATTATTTCCTTCGTGAGATAATACCCGTCATATCGTGTAGATCCGACCGGATCGAGATCACGCGGTGGTCCACGGCAAATAACCCCGGCGCAGGCAAAGAACCCACACAAAAGCGAGTGACCGTAAAACAGGAGCTCGCGATTCGTTCGACATAAAAGGAAACAAATTGTAATCTTTCTTTTTCGTATTTTGATTCTCGTTGTAACCGGATCTTATAAAAAGACCGGATCTTTGTAACGCATAAAGTTGTTAACTAAGATAGCAATGATATCAATGAAGAAAAACACAATTTTTTCCGCGAACAACACTGTGTTCTCATTTATTATAGAAAATAAATTATTTGTATTTGAGCCTTATTGTGAGGATCACTTTGTATTACACAAGTACATCAAGAGGAGTATAGAGGTAAGAGACGTGGTCGGTCCCAAGAGGAGTGGCATCGGTAGTAAAGCCTAGTGAAATGTAGTAATTCCAAGCACTTGAGGGAGGCACGTGAGAGGCCAACACTTGAGCTGATATTTGTGTAGTTGCATTATGAGTAATTATGAACGTTGATCGGTAAGCGCTAAAAACTAATATTGTATGGTGTAAACGTTTTTGGGTGAATGTTGAAAATCCATTGTGATAGTGGATTCTCCCCGGGAGTGGAGAGCAGAGACGTAGATCAAGGGGACAGAACTTCGTAATCATATCACTTGTTTGAGTTTGCATTGGCGTATTTATTTGTGTTCATTGTTCATTCATTCTATATTATCATTGCTCATGTTTATGTGCTCTTAGTTTACATATCCTTGCACATATAAGTTATTGTATATATTATTTGCTAGGATAATTTATTAATTAGTTTTAATTGGTATTAAATCGGATTAGATTAGCATTCACCCTATTCATCCCCTCCCCCCTCCCAGGTTGCTTTCAGATAGTCCTCCATCTGCAACTTCCAGTAGGCAAAGTCTGATCCGTCAAACTTCTCGATCTTTGATTTTCTTTCCTCTGCCATGGTTCTTGCATAAATCTTCTGAACGAAGCTCTGATACCAGTTATTGGGGATTCGAAACAATCAATCAAACTCGTGCCCTTCCGGATCTTGTGCTAAGAGTTTAGCAAGTAGGAAAATCACCGCAAATAAAAGAAAAAATTGTAGGAAAAGATTAATAAGAAAGAACACATCGGATTTAACAAGGTTCGGCAACATGCCCACGTCCTCAAGAGCCACGCCACACAAATTCTTTGATTAATTGAAGAAGATTACAATGCTCACAAATAGGTTTTTATCTCTTTGAGTTCTCTCTGAAAGAATCCTCTCAAACCCTCTTTTTCATATGTTCTATAAACCCTAAAAATGTTTAGATATATATAGGATCCCATACCAAAACAGATTCCAAAACGAATTTGAAAATTAGAAAAAACGCTTACGGTCAACCGGGCCATGTGCTCCGGTCGACCAGCTAGAACACTTCCTGTAATCAGCTTCTCGTGCACATTTTTGGTCGATCGGAGTCCAGAGCTTGATTCTGAGCTTGGATTTCTACAGGGTTTTCGGTTGACCGGACCATCCATGTTGGTCCAGAGCGAGCTTCTCACGCTCGTTTACTGGAGGCGTCACGGTCGATCGGACCAGGTCCGTCGATCGACCGACCCAAGTTTTTCATGTTTTCTTCGTTTATTTGATTTCAGGTTTGGGTCTCCACACCTGAGACCAACAATGCATTGATATTGTTAAATGATTTTTTCTCTATTTGAATAGTACTTAAAATGAAAAGTGAAAGGTATAAAAGGCGCTTGAAATGCAATTTTGCATAAACGATAAATGACTGTTCAACAACTGAATTTAACAATCCATAATCAATTATAGTATATGGCAGCAGTAACTTGTGAGAAATAACTTAGTCCAGAGAAGATAATGTGTATCAAATTAAATTGGTAACTAATTTAAATTGAAAGATGTAAATTTGGAAGAAAAAACTAAGGAAATAGAATGCTCCACAAAACATTGGATCCTAACCAGTATCTGTGACGAAAATGCTTCCATATACTCTGATTTTAGCCTACATTTAACATGATTTTTGTCAAATACCCTGCAGTCAATTTGGCACGAAATAAGGAAAGGGCAAAAACAGAATATCAGTTGGTTTCTAATGTTAATGGTAGAAGTTTAAAAATCTATACTACTTATAAAAGAGAATATGGTTGTCAAGGCTTTTGATTTCCTACTATATACCCTAATATTCATTCAAATCACTATATTGCACTCAAAGTCTTATTTAATTAATACATACTAACAATTATTATGAGACTAATTAAATCGTTATTATCATTTAGTCATGTACACTATAGTTGGACTTAAGGGAAATAATACAATCCTTACTTTTGTCCTCTTAATTTCCTCAACTATTCTATCTATAACCCATCTAGAACCTCAAAAAATTAGATAATTGCTGTCGCTCGGATGCTTGAAGTACAACTGTTTAAGCTCCTTCAAATTGACAATTAGTGGTTAGTATAATTAATCTTTACCATCTCTAATAAATAATACAATTATTCTTTTGCCTCCTCTTTACCTCCAAATCAAACGTTCTCTAATAATTCATGTCACTGCTTCGTCTCCATTTTCTCCGCAAATAGGGGTACCAGTTCTTACTTTATCTTTCTCTTCAAATAGCATAACTAAAGGAGGCGGTGGAGAACATCATGAAGATATTGAAGGAGATCAACACCAGAGTTGTGATGGTACGAGAAGAAGCATGGTAAGGTAATATTCTTAATTAATTGCATTTTCTCACATGTATGGTTTTAAAAGGAGGCTCTTATGTATCCTTCTCAATTTTGAGACAATTTCATCAAGCTATAGACTTGACTGTGTTTTTTCTGATTGTGGATATCAGTGTTGTTTGCTTTGCTTTCCTATAGATAGTATCTATCAAGCAACTCACATTGGCTTGCAAGGAAAAAGAGAATTCTTGGTATAAGTGCTAATATTGATTCCACTTCAATATCTGAGCCTTGTTAACCTAATTAACTATTTTGCAGATGATGATAAAAAAATCTTAGTCTATAAATACATCCATGCACTAGGATATCTCAAAGAACATCTCCATTGTATATTACAGTATAATCCTCCAACATATCAAATTCATTTGTCTAGACTTCATATGATGTAAATTGCTCTATAACTACATTCATCTCACAGATCTTGGTTTAGATAAAAGGCAGCTTGACTGGAATACAAGAATGAAAATAGCTCCTGGTGTAGCTAAATGATTGGATTAATGTTTACATGATAAAACAAACCTTCCGGTTATATATCTTGATTTAAAATGCTCTGATATTTTGCTTGGAGAGGGATTTCATCCAAAGTTATCTAATTTTGATTGGCAAAGCTTGGTCCTGTTGGTGATAAGACTCATGATTCTACTCGACTAATCGGTTCTTGTGGATATTTGTGCACCTAAATATGCTATGATTGGACTATTGACTCTAAAATCAGATGTATATAGTTTTGGGCTGTTGTTCTTGAGATTAACACAAGAAGAAAAGCGATTGAAAATTTAAGATCCGGTGCAGAGCATGACATGGCTAAGGAGCTTTTCTTTATTATTTGTCTTCCATCATTAGACATTTTAGTAAAGAGAAAGCAAGGGAATTTCGCTTGGTTTACTTATATGAGATACCTTATTATGAAATTTTACGTAGGATGGTGTTTTGACGTTCCCATGAAGTTAAAAGACGGTTTAGAAGGCCATTTCACTCCCCTTTTTCTTTCTTATATACTTTTTAATGTAAATTTCAATTGTCTTCTTTGAGCTGTGAAATTAATGATGTTGCATAATTAGTTAGATAAGGACCCTGATATTTATGAATGGTCTAACTTCACTACAACAAATTGCACTTTTCCCGACGCTTATTCCCGACGCATGGTTAAATACGTCGCCAAAAACTATGTTTTTCCCGACGCTTTTAGTTAGCGTCGGCAAAAAATATATTTTTCCCGACGCTTATAATTAGCGTCGCTAAAAGTGTATATCATTAGCGACGTTTTAACTTAGTGTCGGTAAAAGTTATGGATTTCCCGACGTTTTTTCATTTTCGTCGGTAAAAGTATAGCTTTTTAGCGACATTTTAGGATTAGTGTCGCTAATAGTATGCATTTATCGCGACGTATTAGCCTAACGTCGCCAAAAATGTTCTTTTCCCAACGTATTTAGTTGACGTCGCTAAAAGTTAAATTTTTTACGACGCTTCTTTATTTATTCGCGTCGCCAAAACCTCCCCCAACCCGCCCCCGAAAATTTCCCCACTCGTAAGGGAGGGAAAATTCCCCCCTTTTATTTTCACGATGAGCCAAAACCCCTACCCCCGCTCTCTCTCTCATCAAAAAATCGCCCCCAAACCCGTGTTTCTTCTCTGAAGTTCGTCGCCTTCGTCGGAGATCACCGCCGCCATCGTCGGAGAGCTGAAGGCCGAGGCCCAATACAACACGCCACAGCACTCCCAGCCTCAAGCCCGGCGCGCGAGAGGGAGACGATGAGGGAGGAGCGGCGGTCCTGAGTAAGAATTTCTCCTAGCGTCTCACCCCCAATTCTCTCTCATCCTACGGTTTCTTCCTAGGTTTAGGGTTTTTGGTTCTTGAACCTCAAGTTATTGAGTCCAAGCGGTTTGGGAAGCAGTGGATTAGGGTTTATTCTTCCCCCCTCTTATCTGATTTCAGCATTAATTGCTAGTTTTAGCTGAAGATCAAACAATAAATAATAGACAGCAGTAACAAAGAATATGATGATGTGATGTGTTCCTTTGAATCTTAGTTGAATCTTCCCTCAAGATTCTCGATTCTTTAGGTCGATTCTCAGCTCAATGGCTGTGGCGGAGGAGAACGCCGGCGACGGTGCCGCCGCGGCCGCGGCCGCCGGAGAGAAGATCAAGATTGGCGTCTGCGTCATGGAAAAGAAGGTGAAATGCGGATCGGAGGTTCTTTCCCTTATGCCCGATGTTATTTTTTTTCCCTTTTGATTTGCTAGAAAGTGGTTGGATTAGATAAAGGTGATGGGTTTTTTTTCCCTTTCCATTTTACTGTTGTTTTAGTTTCTGTTTGTGTTGTTGTTGTTGATGACGGTGGTCCTGTTGTTTGTAGGTGTTGTCTGCTCCCATGGGCCAGATCCTTGAGAGATTGCAGTCATTTGGAGAATTCGAGGTAGCTTTTAGATTTTTACATGAATTCAATGGTCTTTTGGTATGTTATAACTTGCGGTGAGAAATCAATTTTAGGGAGATAATGATCAATGTAAGTTCACAAAAATTGCGTGCACAAACATGGATCACTGTGTCACTAACTACTATGAAGTTGACGAAAATTGCATGTGTGCATTGATCTTTCTGTCCGTGATAGATTTAGGGAGACAAATAATTGTAGCCATTCAGTCATGACTCAATCTTACTTCGATGATTTTTGCTGAATGAAGTGGAAACGCCATGCATAATTTATTTCAGATGACAGGAGAGTTGGTGAAAACCAAATGAGAGATATACTATGTCATGCACTCACATCTTAGTATGCAATCTCAGTTTGTCACTTTATCTAATAGATTGATTTAACCGATTGATTGTATGACTTAATTCTGGAAATATATCACGTTTCACTGTGTATGGAAGCTTCCGATTCATGAATCTCATTGGCGATTGAAATCATGTATGTATCTTGACCATTCATTTGGAAGCCTTAAGCATAGGTAAGGATCATTTTGCCTTCCGTGCTTTCTATGTAAGATCATGGTGAATGAAGTGGGTCTGCAGTTTGAGTGGCAAATTATCAAGCTCGCGTGATTTTCTAGCAGACCACTCATTAACAAGATTTGTGGTCATATATATATAAACAGAGAACCAACCAACATGAATTTCTTCAGCTTGTAGGTGCAGGTTCTGCTTTAGTGTGTACTTGCCTAGTACGCAATTATGCAGTTGTTTAGACTGATTTGGTCGTATGTAGATTAATCTACATGCAGCTATAGCAATAACTAAGAATTGATCAGCTAACTGTTAGTTCTGCGGTCGTATGTAGATAATTTGCTTGCACGTAGCCAGCCTTGAGCGAGCGGTGGTAATAGAGATTTATCATCGAGATGAGGTCAGACTTGCATTTAATTTTTTCTTATTAGACTTATTTATGGTTTCTAGACATACACTATTAAATTATAGCAAGATCATAAATAAATAACACAGGTACACAACAATGAATGTAAAATTTAAAGAAACAAAATATAAAGAAATAAAATATAAAATCCCAGCATCAGGAAAGCCCATGATCATGAAACATCTTAAGCCTTTGCACACCAAAATGTGGCAGTTTCACTTTCTAAAGAGAAGATTTTCCACTCTTTATTTAAACTCAAATTCTGGTTAATGTTAAGGAGATATTTTAATTACTAGAGCTTACTAAATACAAGTTCTTTCTGAAACTGCCCTCATTTTTTGTTGAGAAAATGAAACTGCCCTTTTTTTTGGTTGAAGCAGTCGTTATGTATGTTTCATGCATTTCATATCTCGTACGAGATATCATCTCTGTCTGTAACTTAGATTGGTTCAACCCCCTTTAGCTTCAGTTTATCAGTAAGTATAAAGCAAACTGCTATCAGAATATTCTTCCACAAAAAAAAGGGAAAGAAAAACTTAATGAGGTTATCTTGATTAAGACATGATATAAACCGATGACTTTTTCAGTTTGGCTTATTATTGTACCTAACATCGTAGCTTTGTATTCTCCTTTGCAGTGGCGGAGGACTAGTGGCATATGCTGATTCCAAGTCAGACATTGGTTCTGAATTATCTCAAGCATCTAAAAGGAAGAAAGTTGTAGTTCTTGGAACTGGTTGGGCAGGGACTAGTTTTTTGAAAACTCTAGATAGTTCCTTGTATGATGTACAAGTGATATCACCTCGTAACTATTTTGCATTTACCCCATTGTTACCAAGTGTCACATGTGGAACGGTGGAACCACGTAGTATTGCTGAACCAATACGTAATATCATCAGAAAGGTATGTTTTTCCCCCTTTTACTGCCTTCATAAAAATCTTGATTATATTGATGAATTACATGTAATAAAACTATAAGATTGTGTAAAATAATACAAGCTTATTCCAGTTGAAACTAATGCTTCTTTACCATAAACGGCTTTTCTAGGTCTATTATTTCATTTGTTCTGTTGCTTTCTGCAGCTAATATTATGTCATTGTAAAGAAATTAGTGTAAAGTAATCCATGAAACAAGTGGTTTTCAGGAGGGCCTTGGAAGCATATTGCTGCAAATTCATTGTAAAGGCTGATACTTGAACAACTGTGGCACATTCATTGTAAAGGCTGATACTTGAACTGTAAATGTCCACCTCAATAGATCAAAGTTTAAGAATATCCCTTATTAGATCTAACACTAAAGTTTATTGTTTTAGTCCGTGTGAGGGATAAATATTTCCAGTTGTTCTTTCTGACTGTTGCTTTGAGAAGAGGTTACCAAATGAACATCCTGCGTACCTATTTATGATGACATTTACTTTTTATTAAGACTAGTGAAACAACTACCATCAAATTGATCAGTTTTTCACCATACGAGTGAGCTAGATTGAGGTAGTTCCTATAGAAGCTATTTTATTCCTACAGAAGCAGAGATAGCTGAAGCTGATGCTGATAATAAAGAACGAATGTTGAAGAAGAAAATACTAGTTGGAGATGGATGGGTTAGGGTGTCTCTAATTTCCTTTTTGCGTAATTTTCAAATGCCTCTAGTCTCTGTCTGCATGATCTTTGCTATGATTTTGCGTGAAAATCTTGCTTCTGTTTTAAACTGTATAGAAGATTGTTTAATCAAAGAACTGATATCTCTAGCATCTCTAACAGGAAATAATCAAAGAACTGATGGAAAGGCTACCACACATGAAAGAGCTTATGGATATGTATTGTGGCCCTGATAGAGTGACTGCAAAGCAACAAATGTGGGAGTTAGACAGAGTCACAAAAACTCTACAAGAGAATAAACCTTCATCTGTGAAGAGGTTCACTGATCGTGCCGTTCTTTCACTTCATTTTTTTTCCAACTTAGTTTAGTTTCCTGTAAATCTTATAATGTATCATTCTCTGAAATGGAAAACACTGAATATGGCAAACTGGAATATTTAAACAGGCCTTTGAGTGTTAACTTGGAATTGGAAATGAATGTAATTGTTTTGCAATGGGAGCAAATTCTTTGTTTATCATAAAATGCAACTTGTTTGGAGTATAATTTGATGTTTGGTTTCTTTGTTGATGTGAATGGGAGTAAATTTTTTGTAGATGTTCAGGTTTAGTGTAGGCTTGTAGTTGGCAGAAAAGATATTACTTTTGGCCATGCAAATTAGTGTCGATAAAATTATACTATTTACCGTTGTAAAAAATTATACTTTTGCCGACGCATAGCTTTTGCCGACGCTGCATGCGTTGCCAAAAGTACACTTTTGCCGACACAAATTATTATGCGTCGCTAAAAGATATACTTTTCCCGACGCATGACGCGTCGCCAAAAGTGTACTTTTGGCGACGTAGTGTATTTGCGTCGCCAAATACTTTCCTTGACGTACTTTTGGCGATGCATTAGCGACACTGTATTTTACGTTAGGAAAGATTTTTCCCGACGTTTTTTAGACTTTTGCCGACGTTTTTGTTTCGTCGGCAATGTTGTATTTTGTTGTAGTGCCTGTATTGATTATTGGATGTGTTTTATATATTTTATATAGCCTACAATAATTTTTTAGCCCAGTTTGCATCTTGCTTTGATTATTTTTTCCTCTCCTATATTTTACTTGTATGATTATTGTTTTTTTTTTTTTGACAATTTTATTTGCGGACCTTGTGAAATGAAAAGGGGTCATAATCTTCCAGACATTATATTGGCTAATTCATTTAGTTCTCTGGCTTGCCAATAATTAGAGTATATCTTAAGATGCATATTATTTTTGAAAATTTGAGTTGGGATCTAACATATGTATATTTTAGACAATAAATAAAATTTTGGCAGACTATGACAATGATCTAATTTTTTATTATTTTTAGACTGTGATCAATGTCATAAACACTATTTTAGACAGTAGAACTTGGATGAAGAGGATGAGTGGGAAGGAATAGTGACCACTATTTTGATTGTAGTATTTCATTGACTTAATGTTTATGCATGCTTGAATTGACTCTTGTATGTAACATGGATTCAATGTTCTTTATTAGATTTGGGCAAGAACTATCTTAGCATTTGCATCCTAAGGGATGACCTGAAATAGTTGTCGACTGGGAAGCTTTTTTTAATCCATGATTTTTTTATTTCTCGCACCCATGCAAGTAATAATATGGTTTGATAATCATTTCTTTGAATTGAGAATCCGACTGACAAAGGTCAAATGATAGCATGATCTAGAATGTGTTGAGAGTAATAATGAGCAGCAGACATGTAATTTAATGTCTAAACAAGCAAAAAATATTAACTTCATTTTATTTATTCACTTCTTTTTTCAGTTTTTTCAAGTTACTCTTTATTTTCTAGAGGATTCAATTGTGAAGTTTATGTAGTTGAGCCTCTTAACCTTTAATTTTGATGAGCTTTATGTTTTTTCTTGAGTGCTACTAATGATCAATGTAGGAATTCTTCATTTTACCATGAGTTAAATGATAGAAAATGACCAATGTTTTGTAAGATAACATCAAGACAGCAATGTTTAGAAAGGGGCACAAAGGCTAGAGTAAACATATGTTTGTCCATGAAGGTTAAGTTTGTTTTTTATTCATATTGATTGCAGAAGCGACATTTTACTAAAGTATACTACTTATAAAATGAAATATATCTAGATATTAAACTGTTTGTGCACTATATAGTA
>BQKN01054838.1:0-24098 GCA_022839385.1 Asparagus kiusianus | reverse complement strand
AATAGTTAATAGGACAAATATACACAGCTATTGACATATATAAATCCTCAACGTTCACATTTTTTGTAGGTGGGCATATACTTATGTTATCTAAGTAGCTTAACAAGCGAACAAATAAAGTTAACATGTTATCTGTGTAACTTAACAAACTACTAAGGAAAGTTAACATGTTATCTGTGTAGCTTAACAATCTAACTGTGAAAGTTAACATGTTACCTGTGTAATTTAACAAGTTAACAAAGAAAGTTAACAAGTTATCTGTGTAACTTAATAATCTAACTGCGAAAGTTAACATGTTATCTGTGTAGCTTAACAATCTACCTACAAAAGTTAACATGTTATTTGTGTAACTTAACAAGCTACCAAGAAAAGTTAACATATTACCTGTGTAACTTAACAATCTAACAGAGTAACTTAACAAGCTAACAAAAGTATTTCAATAGTTAATGACATATATAAGTATTTTAATAGTTAATAGGACAAATTTGTGCATTAATTTTATCTCACATTTGCATTATAGTTCACATCCCTACAAAAGTATTTCAGTTCATATGCATAGCTACTACGTACATACAAAAGTATTTAGCTATTACATATACCTAAAAGTATTTTAGTTCATACATACAAAAGTATTTCACATCCGCAACTCATATTAATCGGTGATCGGTTCGTTGCAAGTTGCTCGGTTGTGGTGATCGGTTTGTGCATATTTTCCGTTCATACATATTCTCTGTTTTTAATCTCATCGGCATTGTTCGTACTCTACTATATTTTTCTACAACCAACTCACAGATAAAAGAGATCGCTAAACTTCAACACTGAATCGCCATGGACCCCCTTAATCTTTTAGGAAAGCCCAAAGACAGCATGTGTACGTCCATCAAATGAAATGAAAATTAACTTACATAAAAATCTCTTACGTTTTATACACGTGCTTGATTTTAATGTGAAGTCAATGGACCAAATATATTGATGTCCCCATCTTCCTACTGAGAACAACGTGCAAAACATTAAATTAAAAAAAGAAAGGAAAGAAGGTGAAAGCTTTAAAATATTTCTCCTCTGCCCCCTATCCTCTTCTTCTTCTTTGGTGTCACTATACACAAGGAGACCAAGACCCACAATTAGTTGTGATTAGCTCAGCCTCAGTAGCTCCCTCTCCTACCACCTTTTCTCCCGCTCTTCCAAGACTTCCCTCTCAATTATTTTCTCCCTCATTAGCTCAGCCTCAGTAGCTCTTCCAAAATCCTACAACAATTGCGGCACAAACAAACTCACACACACAAACACAAACACACCCTTTCTCAATTATTTTGATGATCAACCAAATCAACCCAAACCCATTCCTCCTCGCCAAGCTCTCTCTATACGTGTACCTCAACAATTCCACCACAATATCCAAATACCCCTTATTCGCCGTAATGAATAGCGTCGTCATCCCCATCTCATTCAACTCATTCACCATCGCCGACCTGATGGTCGCCACCTCTGCGTCAAACTCTATTGTGTAGGTGATGCACCATTAGGGTAGGGAGGCTTCGTAACACGATGTGGGTGGTGTAATGTTGGAGGCGGAGCTTCGGCTGAAGGTTGATGTGACATTTCAAAGATTGGGAGGTGCAAGGATGGGGCGTGGTGTTCAGTCATTAGGTCGAACATGTGGCGTGCATTTGGGCGGAGTGTATTGTGGTGGCGGTGATAAATCAGCAAGGTTGGGGCTGAGGTTGGCCGGACTTGGCTTGGATAGGGGAAGAGGCTGCTGTGTGCTTAGAGGAGTTGGATCTGGAGTGGGTTGGGGAGACGTCTTCGTCGCCGATGTCATCGTCGGCCATTAGAAAAACCCCAATAATTGGCGGATCTCAACGCGGGAGAGGGAGTCGGTGCCGCCACGGGATCGGAGAGGAGGAGGAGGAGGAGGAGGAGAGGAGGAGAGAGTTGAGGGAGGGGGCAGAGGGGGAGTGGGGGAGGAGAAGAAGAACGAAAGAAGACTGTTGAGGGTAAAGTTAAGATTTTGATGTAAAATGCATTGAAACTTAGGGAGAGGTGAGCTGGAAGGGTTGGGGTACAAATTTTTTAAAAGTAGGAGGGGCTGGGTCACACTGATTTTTAAAAATTGGGGCTTGGAAGCAATTTTCCCAACAAAATAAAAGCAAAAAATAAACTGCTTCTTAAACCTAATTCTTCACAATGAGCCGTATACACCGTAAAAACAAGTTTGAAACACAAATAATCAAACACAATTAAGTACAGAAAACATGAAAGATCTTATCAACCTTTTCGATAATCAAATCGTCTTTCGATAAATCTATAGCATGATGAAAAACGATTTAGATGATGAATCTAAAGGCAACTCTCCTTGCTAAAATGATTCGGAGATATTGTACGCGATGAGAAAGAATTTGTCGAGGCTTCGGGGGTCAAAACCTTGAAAATAATCTTTTCTCAAATCAAACTCTTAGAACTCTCCATTCTCTCTATCTATTTCAATGGTGTATGGTGATAATCACATTTTTATTATAATTTTATACCCTCATTATCTATTTTATATGAATAAATATACCACTAATAATTGTTTTTATCTTTAAATACAGGTTAATGAAGAATAAATCCCAAAAATCCCATCTCTCAACAAAGGCCCTTGAGTAAATGAAGAAATGAAGCAAAAAAAAAAAAAAAAAAATATCAAGAAGTCCATTGGAAAATCCAATTGCCAATTTATCCAAAAGCCTAAAGCTAAGAAGAAGAAGAAATGGTAAAGCCCAAAAGCCCAAGTCCAAGAATAAGAGAAAAGCTCGGACAGCAAAAGGAGATAATTGGGTATCGATGCCAGCATCGATACCCGTATTGATGCCAGCATCGATACCCCTATCGATGCTGGTATCGATACCGTCGTACAATCAGTTATGAATTAAGGGCTGAAATTTGCTTGTTTTGGATAAGATTTTAATCCAAGGACTCACATTCATTGATGTTTACTATAAATAGGGGAAGAGAGTGAGGGGTTAGAGAGTGAAAAATTTTATAACTCCATTTGAAGAGGAGGGTTACTCTTAATTGAGAAGACATTTCAAATTTATAACTTTTGTTACAATTAATAAAATAATTTTTATCCACTTTAAATTTTTCTTTTCTTTTCTTTGTTGGATGATGAAGATGGAGATGAAGAGGAATTTGAAGGTTTCCTTTTCTTTTATTTCTCTCTTTTATTTCTTTTTAGTAATTTCTTTATTATTACCTCAAAATTCTTCCTCTAAATTTGGAGGGGAGCAGTACAAACTTTTCCTTCTTAGCTGATTCCCTTTCTTTATTTCTTTCCTTTCATCAAGCAAATAAAATGTATCTAATTAGGTTTATTAATACTGTATATCATTATTTCTTTCCTCTTTAATTACTATAGATAGATGATTCTGATTTGCCTTAATTGAAAAATGAGAACGAATCGAAAATATCGAGAACATGATAAGTTCTAAGTTTAGAATGAATCACAGCTATCACTAAACAATATCTGTTTTGATTAGAACTAGCAATCTCTAAATCCACACTTAGAAAAGGGATAATTCAAATGATCTTTAAATTCTAGTCCAATTCAAACCCTAGTTCAAGTTCTCAAAACAATTAGAAAAATTAAAAAATAAAAATAAAAATAAAAATAGAAATCATAAAAAATCCCGCACAAAAATTCTATCCTACTCCAAACCCTTTTTTACATTATATTAGAAAAAAATCCCGGCAACTGTTCCAAGTTATACCCAACAATGAAGAAATACCACCACCCTCATGGAACTGCAACTTGAGTTCAAACAAAAAGATCACTAGCCGTGTTCCTATATAAATTGTGGGCAGTCGCAGAGCAGGATCTGAGGGATTGACCGTACTTCTTGGTGATCATTAGCGGAATCGTGACCTCACTGAATTCCTATATCTCTATAGTTATTATTATTCCCTCTATTTTTTTGCCTCCTAAAAAAAAACTCCCTAAAATAAATTACCGAAGGACTCACCAAAACTTGGCGTTCCCCTGAGGCCACATGAGCTGAGTGTAAGCCTTGGACTTGTCGATCTCGACGGCATTCATCACCCCCTGCGCCTCGTACAGCGGCACAATCGGGATGCCCCCAGGCAACGTCGTCAGCGACTCCCTCGCCGTGTTCCTCCCCTTGGCCTCCGCCGGAAGATCGAACTGTTAGATCTAAAACTTGAGATCTTAAAACCATATAGCCATGATTAATTCAAAGAGATTAAACAATAATCAAAAGAGCGGAAGCTTATACCTGAATCCATTGATGGATCTTGATTTGGGTTTTGGATCTTCTAACCTTAGGGTTTTTCTCTATGACCGAATATCTCTCTCAAGATGGGGGTGAAGAGAAATTAGAGAAAGTTGTTAACCCTAGGTTAGGGACCATAACCCCTTATTTATAGATGTTGTACTTTTATAATTTGGCCCCTCAACAAATTACAATTATAACATGGTATCTGCACATATATCCCCATGACTTATTTAAATACCCATTAACCCAACTTAATTGATCACTTTAGTGGGTTATCCTGAAACGATAGCAATACACATTGATTAATCATATGTACCCACAATCAGATTTATTAGATTAAATCCAACAATCTCCCACTTGGGCATCATATGATTCCTTAAATTGTGTATAACCTTATGAGCTCAAAATTGCTATCACTGAAAAGGTATTTCCGAACAATCTCGTCCATTGACTATATCAATATAGGATCAAAGCGGTCTTTGTCACATTTATCGTGACTCGACCCATCAATGGTCACATATACCAATACAATCAAACGACATAGATCAATCATGGATGTGCAGCATGAAAATTACATGCAATGTGATCAGTACATGTCTATTTTTAACTGGTCCTCCTTAATGAGGTCAAAACCAAACATAATGTAACAGTGTGTCTTAACTGAATACTTTATTCTGATCAGACAATACAACCAAACATAAAACACCACAATTACAAACTCCCACTAAATCATAATAACCTCAAATATTACCACACCCATATGAGCAGTATGCTCATGAAAGACCTTGGGTGGTAATCCCTTAGTAAGAGGATCAGCTATCATGGAGTTTGTCCCAATGTGCTCTATGGATATCTGTCCACTCTGTACCCTTTCTTTCACAACCAGGAACTTAATGTCAATATGTTTTGACTTAATTGAGCTCCTGTTGTTATTTGAATACATTACTGCAGATTTATTGTCACAATATAACCTTAGTGGTCTTTCAATATTTTCTAAAATGCGCAGTCCCGTGACAAAATTTCGCAGCCATATTCCCTGATTGGATGCCTCATAGCAAGCTACAAATTCTGCTGCTATAGTGGAGGAAGTTACTAGTGTCTGTTTGACACTTTTCCATGATATAGCCCCTCCTGCTAACATATAAATGTAGCCTGATGTAGACTTTCTGCTATCTTGACATCCAACAAAATCAGAATCCGAATACCCAATGACCTCTAAATTTTTTGATTTTCTGTATGTGAGCATGTAACCTTTTGTTTTCTGAAGATACCTCATAACCCTTTTGACTGCTATCCAATGATCCATACCAGGGTTGCTTAAGTATCTGCCTAACATCCCAACAATGTACGCAATATCCGGACACGTACAAACCTGAGCATACATTAGACTTCCTACAGCCGAAGCATAAGGAATCTTCTGTATTTCCTGAATTTCAAGGTTACCTTTAGAGCACTGATTGAGACTAAACTTGTCTCCTTTAGCAACAAGGGTATCTCCTGGTCTGCAGTCTTGCATGCCAAACCTTTTAAGTACCTTATCGATATAGCTCTTTTGTGATAATCCAAGAATACCCCGAGAGCGATCTCGATGTATTTGGATCCCTAATATAAAAGAGGCGTCCCTAAGATCTTTCATCTCAAAATTCTTTGATAGAAATCTCTTGGTTTCGTGCAACATGCCTATATCATTGGTGGCAAGCAATATGTCATCAACATACAGAACCAGAAAGATATACTTACTCCCACTGAACTTGTGATATACACAGTCATCAACAATGTTCATCTCAAAACCGAACGAGATAATTATTTGTTGAAACTTGTGATACCATTGACGAGGAGCTTGCTTGAGTCCATAGATGGATTTCCTTAATTTACATACCATATTCTTTGGGTCTCCCGACACAAAGTTTTCTGGTTGCACCATATAGATCATCTCATCAATGTCGCCATTGAGAAATGCAGTCTTAACATCCATCTGATGTAACTCAAGATCATAATGAGCAACAAGTGCCATGATTATTCTGAATGAGTCTTTCGATGAAACCGGAGAGAAAGTCTCTGTATAATCAATGCCTTCCTTTTGAGTATAGCCTTTAGCCACAAGACGTGCCTTATACCTCTCCACATTACCGTTTGCATCCCGCTTGGTTTTAAAAATCCATTTACAACCAATTGGTTTTGCACCTTCTGGTAATGGGACAAGTTCCCAAACCTTATTGTCTTGCATAGACTTGTACTCTTCATTCATGGCATCAATCCACTGTTGAGAGTTAGAACTTTTCATGGCCTGAAGGAAGTTGATTGGATCATCTTCCAACATTCCACTACTTTCCTCATGTTCTTGGAGAAATACAACATAATCATCCGGAATAGCATTTCTCCTTTCTCTCGTGGATCTCCTTAATGACACTGGTTCTTGAGGTTGTTGAGTTTGTTCTTCTGGAACAGGGAGTTGTTCAACATTGTCATCTTGAGGTTCCGGATTTACTTCTTGAGCAACAACAGGTATGGGAACCTGAATATTGTCAAAAGTAACTGTATGGATTGGATCTGAAGCCAATTCCTCCTCAAAAGCAATGTCTCTAACCTTATTTCTCCCCCCAAACTCAACATCCTCAAAGAATGTGGCTGTTCCCGTCTCAAAAATATTCCTTAGTGTGGGATCATAAAACTTATAGCCCCTAGAGCGTTCAGAGTACCCAATAAAGTAGCTACTAACTGTTTTGGAGTCCAATTTCTTTTCATTTGGCCTATAAGGCCTTGCCTTAGCTGGACATCCCCAAATATGTAAATGCTTTAAACTGGGCTTTCGATCAGTCCAAAGCTCATAAGGTGCTTTAGCAACTGCTTTACTTGGTACTCTATTCAGAATGTAAGCTGCTGTCTTAAGTGCTTCTCCCCAGAGTGACTCTGGTAAAGAAGAATGAGCAATCATACTTCTTACCATATCCTTAACAGTCCTGTTTTGTCTTTCAGCTACACCATTCATGCTAGGTGAACCTGGCATGGTGTACTATGGGACGATACCGCATTCCTCTAGGTATCTAGCAAATGGTCCTGGACGTTGTTCACCTGAACCATCATATCTACCGTAGTACTCACCACCACGATCAGATCTAACAGTTTTAATTCTTCGGTTGAGTTGATTCTCAACTTCAGCTTTATAGGTTTTGAACATGTCCAGAGACTCAGATTTTTCATGAATGAGATATAGGTGCCCATAACGTGAGTAATCGTCTATGAATGATATAAAATATTGTTGACCATTCCAGGATTCCGTAGGGAATGGCCCACAAATATCCGTATGTATCAATTCTAAGACATCCGAAGATCTGTTGGCACCTAATCTCTTAACTTTGGTCTGTTTTCCCTTGATACATTCAACACATATGTCGAATTCCGAAAAATCAAGGGAATCCAAAATGCCATCAGACACAAGACGCCCAACTCTACCTTTTGAGATATGACCCAAGCGCTTATGCCATAATGACGCCGAATTTTCCTTATTTAATTTACGCTTAGTACCACGCGATTCCACATGCAAAGTTTCATTATAAGAAGCAATTGTATCAAGCAAATATAGGTTGTCATAAGTACTTAAATAACCGGTTCCCACAACATTTGAATTAAAAGATAAACTGAATTGATTGTTTCCAAATGAACAAGAATAACCTGATTTGTCCAATACAGAAACTGAAATCAAATTCCGTCTAAAAGACGGTACTACAAAAGTATCTTTTAAATCCAAATAAGAACCAGTTCCTAATAGCAACCTAAAATGCCCAATTGCTTCCACATCTACCGATTGACCGTCGCCCACAAAGATGTGTCTTTTAACATCACTTGGCTTTCGGTAGCTTAGGCAACCCTGCATAGAAACACTTATGTGAGTAGTAGCACCAGAGTCTAACCACCAAGTGTTTCTAGGTACTGAAGCTAAATTAACCTCAGAACAGACCAAAGAAAGGAACGTACCCTTATTATCACGCCAAGCGTGATATTTTGTACATTCCTTCTTTACATGTCCAGGCTTCTTACAGAAGAAACAACCCTGATTATCCTTATGTTGTTTCTTCTCAACTGGACCCTTAGCAGCTTCCTTATCATTCTTTCTTTTCTTGCCCTTATCCTTAGAGGCATAGGCCAAATGAGCACTTTCTGTCTTATCTTGCTTCAACCTGTCTTCTTCTTGCACACAGTATGAAATGAGCTCATTTAGAGTCCATTTCTCCTTTTGACAGTTATAACTGACCTTAAATTGATTAAACTGTGCAGGAAGAGACAACAGAATGAGATGCACTAATAACTCATCACAAAGATCGAGTTTAAGTGCCTTAAGTTTTGAAGCAATATGAGACATTTCTATAATGTACTCCCTTATATTTCCTTTGCCCTTATACTTCATCGAAATCAAGCGAGCTAAAAGCGTGCTTGTTTCTACCTTATCGTTTTTAGCAAAACGCTTCTCAATTTCGGCAAGGAAATCTTTAGCCTTAGTAATCCCTTCGGATTCTATGCCCCTGAAGGCTTCCGGAACGCCGCGCTTAATGATCATAAGACTCATGCGATTTGAACGCTCCCACTTCTCATGCTCCTTCTTTGCATCAGGAGTGCTATCCGCATTGAGAGGTTGGGGTTGTTCAGTTCTTAATGCATAGTTAAGATCCATGCAGCCAAGAACAATTAATATGTTCTCTTTCCAAACCTTAAAGTTTGACCCATTTAGCATAGGAATTGAGTTGATGTTAGCAGAAATTGTTGCAGCAGATGCATTAGCTGAAATAAAACAAAAGATGCTCACATCAATAACCATAATCAATAAAATTCAAATAATGACAATCCCCATCCAAGATATCGGGCACAACATTAATATCAAGTCTTTGGACAGTAATATTAACTTGTAAGTGATACCTTATTGCAATGATCAAACATTGACAATAACTCATGTCAAATAATGAAACTATCTTTGGATCGATTCATTATTCACATGTAAACTTTATAATTGTCACACGCTTATCATCGTAGGTGTGTATACAGTCTAAATAAATATTAACCTTCCTTTGGGCCGATTAAATATTTACACGAAAGCATACACACAAACATCTCACATTCCTCATGAATAATCTACACAAGAGAGGTTACTTTGGCAACTTCTTGTTTCAATTAATCAATTGGAGTGAGAGACAACCTTAATTCCTTAGTGTCATAATATTTGAATTAAATAATTGATTATAAACCAAATTAGATTTAAATTAAAAGGTTTTAATTTAAATCAACTGAATTTCCAAAAACTTAATTGGGGTCTCACAGCTTAATTAGGGCCCATAACTTAATTCAATAAATTAAGTATACCAAAGTGGACCCATAAAAAAAGCCGAGGCTTAACCATAGTGAACACGAAGTTCGCTTGACTTCGAACGCGAGGTTCGACTGTATTGAGTACGAGACTCACTTAAGCACGAACGCGAGGTTCGTCTGAAAGTGAACGAACGCGAGGTTCGTTTGATAAAAGAACACGAGGTTCGATTTGAGAACGAACGCGATGTTCGTTAAAAAATGAACGCGAGGTTCGACTGAAGTACGAACACGAGGTTCGACTAAAGCACGAACGCGAGGTTCGACTGAAGCACGAACGCGAGGTTCGACTGAAGCAAGAACGCGAAGTTCGACTGTAGCACGAACGCGAGGTTCGACTGAAGCACGAACGCGAGGTTCGACTGTAGCACGAACGCGAGGTTCGACTGAAGCACGAACGCAAGGTTCGACTGAAGCACGAACGCGAGATTCGACTTAGAACTGAACGCGAGGTTCACCTTAGACTGAGTGCGAGGCTCACATTAGAACGAACGTGAAGTTCGTTGAGCACGAGGCTCACCTTAGGAACGAACGCGAGGTTCGTTAAAGATTGAGAACGAACGCGAGGTTCGTTAAACTTGAGTACGAGGCTCACCTTACACCAAACGCGAAGTTCGGTCCTTAATTTTCACCACGATTAATCGCACGAACCCTTAGGGTTTCAAACTGAAACCGTCGCCGCCATTGCTCCTGCACCCAAAGGGCAAAACCCTAGGGTTTCCTGATGCAGCCTTCGTCGTCGGAATGGACGGCGAGGTCGCCAGCGACGTTGCGCCGGCGAGGAGCAAGAGACCGAAGATCAAACCTAAAAAATCTTTGATTTTTATTTTCAAAACCGATCCAGAATCGGAAAAAACTTTTCTTGTTCCAGATCAAAGGAAAAATCGAAGGAAAAACCAAAGAAAAATCCCAAAAATTCCAAAAAGGTACTGTTCATCCAAAAAAATTTACTGTTCATCAGAACAAAAGTCTACTGTTCATCCGAACAAAAACTTTACTGTTCATCCGAACAAATCTTAATTCAAAACCAGAGATTTAAGATAAAAAACCCAATTTTAAAGCTTAAATCCCTAAGAATTAATCAAAGATGGCTCTGATACCACTTGTTAGATCTAAAACTTAAGATCTTAAAACCATATAGCCATGATTAATTCAAAGAGATTAAACAATAATCAAAAGAGCGGAAGCTTATACCTGAATCCATTGATGGATCTTGATTTGGGTTTTGGATCTTCTAACCTTAGGGTTTTTCTCTATGACCGAATATCTCTCTCAAGATGGGGGTGAAGAGAAATTAGAGAAAGTTGTTAACCCTAGGTTAGGGACCATAACCCCTTATTTATAGATGTTGTACTTTTGCAATTTGGCCCCTCAACAAATTACAATTACAACCTGGTATCTGTACATATATCCCCATGACTTATTTAAATACCCATTAACCCAACTTAATTGATCACTTTAGTGGGTTATCCTGAAACGATAGCAATACACATTGATTAATCATATGTGCCCACAATTAGATTTATTAGATTAAATCCAACACGAACAGCTCCCTCATCGACGCGAACAGCTCGGCCCGGTCGTCGCCAGATATTCCACCGCACTTCACCAGAGCGCACCCCGACGTCTCCAAGGCCGAGATGATGGCGCGGCTCATGGCGGACCATTGGTCTGTGTTGGGCTGGGTTGTTCTTGGGTCGGCCGTGAGGTCGAAGGAGGGGATTGCTCGAGGGGTGCTTGAGCCCATCTTTTTTTACCTCCCCCGGTAGTTGAGTGGTTGTTGATGAGGAATGGAAAGTAATAAAAATCACTTATTAATGCTCGATAGTGATGCAAACCTAGAAGGAGGGGGATATGGAAAAATCAAGAAGCCCATTAGAAAATCTAATCGCCAATTTATCCAAAGCCCAAAGCTAAGAAGAAGAAGAAATGACAAAGTCCAAAAGCCCAAGTCCAAGAACAAGAGAAAAGCTCGAATAGCAAAAGGAGAGAACTGGATATCGATGCCGGCATCGATACACGTATCGATGCCGGCATCGATACACGTATCGATGCCGGCATCGATACCGTCGTATAGTCAGTTACGAATTAATGGCTGAAATTTGCTTGTTTTGGATAAAATTTCAATCCAATGACTCACATTCATTGATATTTACTATAAATAGGGGTAGAGAGTGAGGGGTTAGAGGGTGAAAAATTTTGTAACTCTATTTGGAGAGGAGGGTTACTCTTAATTGAGAAGACCTTCCAAATTTATAACTTTTGTTATAATTAATAAAAGAATTTTTCTCCACTTTAAAATTTTCTTTTCTTCTCTTTGTTGGATGATAAAGATGAAGATGAAGAGCAACTTGAAGGTTTTCTTTTCTTTTATTTCTCTCTTTTATTTCTTTTTAGTAATTTCTTTATTATTGCTTATTAGTTAGATTTATATTCATGCTTGTAGTATAGATTTATTTTCTTGTCTTTTTATTTCTTTTTGCACTTTAATTTGTAGAGTAGATTTATTTTTTTGCATTTAATTTTTATAATTTATTTTATAGTTTAGATTTTAATTCTTTGTAGTTAGATTTATTTCTTGTTCATAGTTTAGATTTTTCTTTTCTTTCTATTTTTATAATTAGTTCTTTTTCTTCATGCTTTTATTTCTTAAGATATGAAATTAATTCTTGTAATAATTTTAGAATTGTATGAAACTAGTCTAATTTTCTTTATATTGTATGAACTATTCTCTTACACGTAAAATGATCATGTTTAGGATAATCAACTAGAGAACTAATTAATAGAAGAAGAATTTGATAATCTATGATTATCTTAAATGGTTTGATAGGTTATACTTATGAACTGTAGGATTACTATCTTGTTGTTGCTCTTATCATGATTTTTGTTTTGACTTAGATGATAATTTGATAGGTTGTACTTTCCTTAAATGGTTTGATAGTCTATACTTAATAAATCTAAATTGAAATATGACAAAAAAGAATAGTTTATATTTAAGAATTGAGATTAGCTAGTGGATTCAATTCTAGATTTCTCATATCTTTAATTGAACCCTCCATCTTTTGTTTTCTTAATTTTTCTCTTTCTTGCTTTTTATTCTATTCTTTGATTCTTACTTCTCTTCGCTCAAATTCAATTTATTGTTACTTACATATATTCAAAACAATCACTCTCACTCATCATAACTCTCACACTTATTCTTTAATTCTATTTTGTCACGCACACAACATAAGAACAAATTCTAATAATTTCTTAAAATCACCTTCCTCGTGGGATCGACAACTTTTTATACTATAACTTGATTAATTGTGCACTTGTAATTTTAGTACATAATTATACCGTATCAAGTTTTTGGCGCCGTTGCCGGGGAATGTGCTAAAATAGGATTTTATTATTTTGGTTCTTTAACTTGTGTGTTTTCTTGTGAAGGAACCGCTTGGAGCTTGAAAATCTTGGATTGAAGATCAAGAACTTGGAGAATTGCTTTTAGGTAACTCTTCTTTCTAGCGTTTTTAATTCCATCCTTTTTAGTTAGCTTCACAATTAGAGACAATTAGGATTAAAAAAAGATTTTATTTTTGTTGACCATAATAAAATTCACCTTTCATTTGGACATTAACTAACAAGATGATAAATTCAAACAAGAGCTCTCTTCTCACATTTGATTATTGTTGATCATAATTAAAAAATGATTTTTTCCATCCTTTTTAGTCGCTTTTAATTTCTAGGGTTGCATTTCATATAGTTAGTAGGAATTCACCAAAGTGATTGTAGCACTTGATTTGGCACATACTTAAAACATTCTTAAGGGCAACCCCCCCTAATCAAGACAAGGTAAGGGATTTTATCACCCTTTTCTTAGCCCACGAATTCTTTACTTCACAAACCCAAGCCTCCTAAAACTCAATAGACATTGGCCCCTAAGGATTCGAGTTCAGTAAGGAACAAGAAATCCTTAAGGCTATGTTTGGTTTGAGAGAAAGAGAAAGAAAAGGAAAGGAAAAGAAAAAGAAAAGAAAATGACATTCTTTTTGTTGTTTTGTTAGAAAGAATACTGTAATGATAGCTAGAAGAAAGTTCATAAGAAAGTTATTTTCTCTTGTTTGGTTATTTTTTTGAGAAAAATATGAAGGAAACTATCACAACATAATTTTAGTTCATACTTTTTGGAATTAGATTTAGATTTTAAACAATTTACAAAAATAATTAAATTAAATTGTGATTCTATTCTAACATATTTTTAAAAAAATTACAAGTTATCGAACATGTTTGCACAATCTTAACTCGAGAAAATTGAGTCAAATTTATGATGACTCTAATTTGCATATAATCTTATATGGTTTTGGACTTGTAAGTTATTCAAAATGTTGTAGTTCAAATATATCATTCAAAATCAGTATCAATCATATCATGGGAAGTAACAAGTTAATAAACACGTATTAAAAAAAAAGGCAATTTCTTAACACAAAAACGTGAGTGGCCATCAACATCAAATTTGTAAATATTAACAAGCAAAAGCACAACCACAACTCCACTAATTAGAGAATAACATTTCTCACATAATATTTGCAAAAAGAAAGATCAATTTAAGAACCAAAGCAAATTTAAAGTAAGCGTCATGATATTCCTAATATAAAGTAAAATCTGTTTCTAGTCACAAAGTCTATTACAATCAATTTCATATAAAAAATCTTAACCAACAAAATCTATTATAATCAATTTCATATAGAAAATCTTAACCAAAGAGAGAGATAAATCTGCCAAAGTCCTTGATTTTTGACTTTAGTGAGCCCATTAAAACATCAATCTCACATCCTTCTTCCCCTGAAATTAATTTAAAAAATTCAAATAAGTACAATATAAACATCAAAAATCTATAAAATAAAGTCTCAACATTCTTTTAGAAGAAAAACGAAACTACCACTCATCGTGTCATGATTCCTTTCTCAAGACTAATCAACAAAATCTTAAAACATAATAAGAAAGATACTTCAACTACTTTTTCTCAAGAACTAAATGGAAACAACTACAAGAGTTATGAAAGTAAAAAAATAAAAAAAAGGGTGAGCCGAAGAAATTCAATTGCAGAATCAATTTAAAAAAGGGGAGCCCAGTTAACTTGATTTAGTCAAGATGGATATATGAATAATTAGGAGAAACATGAACTATAACACGTTGCATGCAAAACGCAGTGTGAAACATAAGAGAAATGAAGCTGAGACTACCGTTCCAGTCATTCATCAGAACAAGTCCAAAAATATGGTCAGCTGCTTGATTAATATCCACAGGTTTGCCTAATTCATTTTCGCGACCAACTATAGCAGCCTGGAAGCACTATGGAGACCAATTAAAAAGTTGAGCACTGAAATACAGTAAAATAATAGTCTCTCAGCAGGTAGCAAAACTTTATAACTGAGATACAATAAAATGCATGGTACAACATATAGGGAGAACATACTTTGATATTTGGAGTATCACATTGCTCTCTCAAGAGAGACCGTGCCCTTGGTCCGTTATGATGTTCTCTGATTTCACTTTTACACTATATCAATCTCCCTAACTCAATCCAGTTGTCCTCTCCTTTGTAAAAAGGCACACCTAAAAACAAACTCTAGGGGGAGGCGGCCTCTCGTAATCCTCACTGTACACCGACACCCAAACAAGGAGGGAGGCAGCCACTCATCTGCTAATTTCCTTCCATCAAAATCTGTTCATACTAGTGAACAAAGAACCAAACTACCCCTAACCCTTCCACCTCTTACGCCAAGCCCCCCAAACTCAACACAACCACACACTAAGCCTTATCATTAATCCAATACATGTAGCAGCAACAGAGAAAAAGAAACACAATTCATCAGACCCAATATGGACTCGAGCCCGACAAACATAACAACCTAATATGGAAGCCAAGACAGCATTGTCGATGGTTTGTCATTGTTGCCGTACGATTGAGCCTTCCGTCCTCATCGAAGTCAATAGAACTAATTATCGAAGATTCACTTATAGACCCTCTTCACTGTCATCACTCTCGTTGCCCCGGTACTAAACTCGTGGGTGTTGTCATTTTCCCTTGCCATGTAAGTGCATATCATGAACGTCAAAGAAGTTTAAAACAAGCTCATGCCTAAGTGCAAATTCAACTAGAGCTGATCGTTGTCACCGTTGCTATTGCAGTCCACTGACATCACAATAACCATGGCCCTTTGAGCTCCCATGCTTACATACTTCTTCTCTATTTCCCTCTTGTGAACAAAACTAGGGTGGCGCATGGGAGAAAATATGTGCAAGATCCTATGACTCGTGTGTTATGTTGATCGATCCATGACTGTGTCGAGGACCACGACTATCACTGCCGGATTCATGGACTGCAATTGATTTAAAAAAGAGGGAACTCTTACAATTAAATAAAGTTGGAATCTACATACACACAACTTTATATGAACATTGTGATAGCGTGTCTAAACTCTCTAAGAACTTCAAAACTAACAAAAAAAAGTACTGATATTTAGTTTGAACATTACAAAGGAATGGAATTTATACATTTGTAGTGATGTCCCAAATACCATAACCCTATAGTTTTGTTAAATTACCATATTCATCAAGACTCCGAAGAACTAGATTTATTAGTTTGTACACAATAACTCCTTGATAAATCACCAAAATGCTAAAACTAACTCTACCACTGATACTGGGAATTAATCAACAGCTTACTGAATTCACTGCAATTACCCTAATGATCCCATAGAATTCTGTGACTCACGAACAGTCGAGTACTATGTTTACAAACATTAAAATCAAAGAATTACCTTTTAATAAAACAAATCAAAAGGAGTAAAAATAATCCTATAGAATTCCTTTTTCAAGAGCTTACATATAAAAATTGTTCCTTCTCCAGTTTGAGAGAAGAAAATATTACACTTAAAAGTGCTCAATTTACGAACAGAAAAATAATCCTATAAACTTCGCTAGAATCCTTTGAACAAAAGAAAAACAATCTCTAGCCATGAATCATGAACAACATTCCCTAAAATTTTATAATAAAAAACTGAGCAAAGAAATTATACCTTCCAAAAACCATAGCAGCGGTCTTAACATAAGTCGCGACCATTTCCTTGGACGTCGACGCATTCTCAGGATCCTTTGGGAAATCCATAGTAATCAGCTAGTGATTATAATCGCAACCCTCGAACAAGATATCATCAGGCCCAATCTTCGGCTCCTTGCTATCAAATTGCCGGTCCATCAACGCCGACACTGACCGAAACGATTGGGATCGGATCAGGGAGTGAGGCCTCAGGGTAGGGTAAGGGCTAGGGTTTTGGGGGAAAGGGTAGGGTTTCGGGGAGAAAAGATGAGGGGAGGAGGAGATCGATGAGAAATGGCGGTCGAGAATGGAGAAGGAGAGGGTGAGAGCTCGCCGGAGGCAGAGAGAGTGTGTCATGGGGATTAGGGTTTTTTTAGGGGGGGGGGGGGAGATCATGGAGTCGCCTAGATCAGGGATGGAGTCAGGAATTTTGAAGGAGGCCGAAGGAAATTTTCTCTCCCTCTCCCTCATTTTTACTTTGATCAAGTCGGGAAAGGGGAAAAGAATAGGGTTTATACATTTCTTTCTAGAGTGATTTTAACATTCATTTTCTTTTTCATTTTATTCCAAACCAAACATGGGAAAAATTATTTTCTACTGTACTTTCTTTTTCTTTCCTCTATTTTCCTTCAAACCAAACATAGCCTAAGTGAACCGGTTCAAGTTTCTTGGATTAGTTGGTGTCTAAAGCAAGGTTTAGGGGTTACGTAAAGCGCTCCGTAAGGAACGAGATACTTAATTGATCTTTAATCACCCTCTAGTACTATCCTTACCTGGTTAACTACTTTGGTAAAACTTTAATCTTTTCACTTTAGGAGTTTTTGGTTAGGAGCTGGTCTAGTTGAGTTAGGCTAAACCCTAGAATTAGAGTGATTGAAAAGTGGTTGCTTTGATTTGTTTTAGTTAGGATTATTCTTTATCTTTTTCTTCTCATAAAAAACTAATTTTCTTTCTTTCCTTTAAAAAATTATTATAAAAAGAAGTTGTTTTGGTGTATGCAAACATGGGTTATGGATAATTCTCATCATTTAATCCATGTTGAACCAACCCAAGAAATGACAAATCAACCCGTTCTCCAGGATATGTGTTACCCCACCAGAAATGCAATTCTATCTTGCATAAGGCTCTCCAAAGCAAATGGAGCAAATTTTGAGCTTAGACCGTATTATATAAACATGCTTCCCAAATTCCTTAGAAATAAAACAGAAGATGCATATATTTTTATCTCGGAATTTGAGAAAGTGTGTATTATAATTAAAATGAGAGAATTAACCGAAGATGCGATAAAGCTCAGATTTATTCCATTTGCTCTCAAGGACAAAGCTAAAAAATGGTTATACATCTTACCAATAAATTCCATCTCAACTTGGGAGGAATTTATCACCGTTTTTCTCAAAAAAATTTCCCAATTCATATAACGGTAAAGCTTAGAAACAATATTCAAAACTTCATCCCAGGGGAGCCATTCTGGAAATATTTTGACCGATTTAAAGATCTTCTGATCCAATGTCCTCTTCATGGTCTGGAGAAATGGCAATTATGCCAAGTCATATATGAAGGATTGGGCTATTCTTCAAAAATATCTTTAGAATCGATGTGTGAGGGAGATTTTATGAGGAAAAATGTTGACGAAGCTTGAGAATTCCTAGAGAGTCTATCCGAGAAAACAATGCAGTGGGAACACTGTGATGACAGAGTTTCATCAGTTCCCCAATCTAAGTCTAGTGGTCTCTCCCTGGAATCAAACATTACTTCTGAAGCGAAGATGACGACGATTCTGTGGAGCTTATAAGCCTTAGAAATTAAGGAACGAACTCTAGCTCAAATCAATCATGTTTCTACCCCAGGATGTCATAATTGTCAGTCTCCTACCAACATTTTAGAGGAATGCTCTCTCCTAGGAAACAACAATGTATTAGAATAGATGAACGCTGCATTCCAGCGCCCTAGAAATGATCCATTTTCTCCAACCTACAATCCAGGTTGGAGAAATCATCCTAAGTTTGCATGGAATCAAAAAATTCTCCTGAAAATCAAAACTTCATTCCCGCGTCGAACCCACAATTCCCTAGGGGAAATACACATCCGTTCAATGCACCAAACAATTTCCAGCAAGCTAACCCAGTTTTTCCAACCTAACATCCTCATCCTCACCAGTCTACAAATCCTTCAAATTCTGATCATGACAAACGTTTGAGTGTCTTAGAAAAGGGTTTAGAAGCTATGATTAAAGCTTCTACACAAACTACCAACATGTTAACCCAAACATCCACCACTCTAAATTCCTTCATGCAAACAACCGGTCAAGTGCTCAACTCGAACACTCAAGCCATAGCCCGGTTAGAAACCTAACTTGCAAAGGAAAATTCTTAAGTCAACCTATTGCAAACCCTAAAGACAATGGATCCAGTTCATCCTAACCAGCCCATGTGAACGCAGTTCATACTTTGAGATTAGGAAAACATATAGACAACCAAGTTAGAATGCCACCGGATTAAACCCCTTCTCCCATCCAACACATTCCTTCCGATGACCAAAACACTAAACATGAGATTGAGCCTGATCTAGATAGGTATAGGCCCGTTGCCCCCTTTCTAGATAGACTCAAACCTAGGAAAAACTCCCCGCGGGTTGAGAAAATCCTAGAAACTTTTAAATAGATAAAGATCAACATCCCTCTCCTAGATGCAATTGAACAAATCCCCTCTTATGCAATGTTCTTGAAGGACTTATGCACTAAGAAAAGAACCACTAATGTCCCCAAAAAAGTCTTCTTAGTTGTTAACCTAAGTGAAATTTTTCGAAACCCATGCCGTTAAATATAAGGACCCCGGTTGTCCCACAATTTCATACGTTATAGGTAATACTCACATTGATAAAGCACTTCTAGACTTAGGAGCTAGCGTTAACCTCCTTCCTTATTCAGTCTATCAATAGCTAGGTGTAGGAGAACTTAAACCAACAAGATGCATTCTACAATTAGCTGATAGATTCATAAAAATTCCTAAAGGAGAGGTAGAGGATGTTCTAATCAAGGTTGGAGAGTTCATTTTTTCTGTTAATTTTATTGTCCTGGAAACGCAGCCCGTTTCTAATTTTAAAAGTCAAATCCCAGTCATTCTAGGAAGACCTTTTTGAGCCACCTCAAATGCTTTGATCAATTGTAGGATGGGTCAGATGAAACTATCTTTTAGGAATATGACTGTTGACCTCAATATCTTTAACCTAGAAAGGTAGCCTAGTGATCCATCTGATCAACCCATGGAAGTGAATTTCATTCAGGGAATATCCAGTGAGCAACAAGAGGGAGAGTGTGAGTCAGATTCAAGCGCATCTGACTTAATATTTGTGGAGTCTTCTGATGACGAACTAGAGTTAGATCCGCTGGTCAATCATATTTTTACTGTTGGTTGGCAATGAGAACCTTTGGAGATAGAACCACGAATCCAGCTTCGCCCATCTGTGGAGGAACCCCCTAAGTTAGAGCTCAAACCTCTACCTAAAAATCTAGAGTATGCCTACTTAGGGGAGAACGAGTCTTTACCAGTCATTATTTCTTTTGACTTAACTACTAGTCAAAAGGAAGCTCTCTTAGATTTTTTTAAGAGAGAATAGGGAAGCCATCGAATAGACCATGACTGATATCAAAGGGATTAGTCCAACCATTGTTCAACACCGAATCCATTTGATAGATGATGCCAAACCTATAGAGATCCTTGACGTAGGTTAAACCCAATGATGAAAGAAGCTGTTAGGAAAGACATTCTAAATTGTCTCGATCATGGGATCATTTAGCCCATTTCTGATTGTTCATGGGTGAGTCCGGTCCAAGTTATTCCAAAGAAATCTGGGATCACCGTGATCCAAAATGAGGCTAATGAGCTGATTCCCACTCGAATCCAAACTGGATGGCGAGTTTGCATTGACTACAGAAAACTCAACTTAGCCACTCAGAAAGATCACTTCCCTCTTCCTTTCATTGACCAAATGTTAGAGCGCTTAGCAGGACACGAGTTCTATTATTTCCTGGATGGATATTCAGATTACAATCAAATCTCTATCGCTCCAGAAGATCAGGAGAAAACTACATTCACTTGCCCGTATGGAACATTCACGTACCGATGCATGCCTTTTGGGTTGTGTAACACACTTGCCACTTTCCAACGTTGCATGATCAGTATTTTTTTTGACATGGTAGAGATATTTTTAGAAATTTTCATGGACGAATTTTCCATTTTTGGTGACATATTTTCCCAATGTTTGCATCATCTTAAACTGGTCCTAGAACGGTGTAGGGAGAAAAATCTTACTCTCAATTGGGAGAAATGTCACTTCATGATCAAGCAGGGCATTGTCTTAGGACATGTAGTTTCCAACAGAGGAATCAAAGTATACAAAGCTAAGGTAGATCTCATTTCTAACCTTCCTCCTCCTAAAACTGTCAAAGATGTCAGATCATTTCTTGGCCATGCTGGTTTTTACAGACGTTTCATCAAGGATTTCAGCAACATTGCTAGACCTTTGACCAATCTCTTAATCAAGGATACATCATTTTTATTCTATCTCGACTGCCTCAAAGGTTTTGAATATCTAAAAAAGGAGTTAATTACAGCTCCTATCATTCATGCACCGGACTGGACCTTACCCTTCGAACTAATATGTGATGCATCTGATTCTACGATTGGTGCTGTTTTAGGATAACAGTTTGATGGAAAACCACATGTGATCTATTATGCCAGTAGGACTCTGAATGATACCCAGTAAAATTACTCTGTCACAGAAAAAGAGTTTTTAGCTGTAGTCTTTGCCTTAGAAAAATTCAGGTCCTACCTCATCGGTTCCTTAACCAAAGTTTTCACAAATCACGCCGCACTAAAGTATCTTTTGATAAAAAAGGATGCTAAAGCACGACTCATTAGATGGATTCTTCTACTTCAAGAGTTTGACATTCAAATTCTTGACAGAAGAGGAACGAAGAACCCCGTAGCAGATCACCTCTCTCGACTCCCGAATGCACCAACATCAATCATCCCGATCAATGAATATTTTCTAGATGAACAACTCTTACAAATCCAATCTGTTCCATGGTTTACCGACATCGTGAATTACATAGTCATGAAACAGATCCCTTCTCATTGGTCTAAACAGGATAGATCATGTTTTCTCTCCCAAGTAAAATACTTTTATTGGGATGATCCATATCTATTCAAATACTATCCTGATCAGATCTTTAGAAGGTGTGTTCGCACTGAAGAAACTAGGAGTGTTCTATTTTTTTGTCATGAGAAAGCATGTGGAGGCCAATTTGTCCCAAGAAAAACAGTTGAAAAAATTCTTCAATGTGGGCTATATTAGCCCACTCGTTTCAAGGAGTCATACAAGTTTTGCAAAACTTGTTATCGCTGTCAGCTTTTAGGAAAAGTCACTAGAAGAAATATGATGCCCTTACAATCCATCTTATCTGTTGAACTCTTGATTTGTGGGGTATCGATTTCATAGGTCCATTTCTAAATTCCTTTGGAAATTTTTACATTCTAGTAGCTGTCGAATACATGTCCAAATGGGTCGAGGCGATAGCTTGCAAAACTAATGACAACAAAATCGTTGTCAAGTTTTAAAAGTGAACATTTTTGCACGGTTTGGAGTACCCCGAGCGATCATCAGTGATAACGGTACGCACTTCTATAACCGTTCTTTTGAGGCTTTAATGAGGAAATATTTAATCACACACAAATTATCAACTCCTTATCACTCTCAAGCCAGTGGTCAAGTAGATGTCACAAATAGGCAGATCAAACAAATCTTAGAAAAAATAGTTAATCATAATAGAAAACATTGGTCAGTAAAATCATGTGCTGCTCTGTGGGCATATAGAACAGCTTTCAATGCTAATTTGGGAATATCACCATATAGGCTCGTGTTTGGAAAAGATTATCACCTACCAGTGTAGTTGGAACACCGAGCAATGTGGGCTATCAAACAGTTAAATTTTGAATCAGACTCGACAGGTAAAAATAGATTGCTCCAAATAAATGAGTTGGAAGAAATTTGAAATGATGCATACATAAACTCAAAAAATTATAAAGAGAAAACCAAAAAAAATTCATGAAAAATCAATTTTACGAAAAAATTTCTCTTCATGACAAAAAGTTTTACTTTACAATTCAAAATCGCATCATTTTCCTGAAAAATTAAGATCAAGATGGATAGGTCCATTTATTGTCAAACAAGTTTTCCCGCATGTGGCTGTCGAGATAGAAAATCCTAAAAATGGTGATATTTTTAAAATAAATGGTCAACGTCTAAAACTATTTTTAGAATTGTCTACGCTCGGAGAGGATGTGATGTTGGTTCTTCATGAACCATATTATCTGTAAAAAAATAATAATAAATAAATATAATAATAATAAATAAAATTTAAAATAATAATAATAATAAAAAAATGATATATATATATATATATATATATATATATATATATATATATAATTTTTACCTCTTATTTGATTTCTTCAGATCTTTATCATCATTGTTCTTGGTCGACTGAACAAATTTAAGTTCTTCAATTCTTATCTGTTTTGCTTTGTGCATCAGCGAATTTGCATTGAGGACAATGCAAAATTTAGGTGTGGGTTGGAATTAGTTATTTTTTCCCCTTTATTTTACCTTTTTAGTTGCATTTTTATCAATTTTTCCTTTTTCTTTAAAAAAATTATAAAAAAATTGTCACTTGCCAATTAATAGAGTTAAGTAATAATTGATCTAATTGATAGATTTTAAATATTCTAATTCCTAGTTAGTGATATACTCAAGTTCACCTTTTATGATAACTCCAAATAAAATTCTTAGGAAATAATTTTTCAAGTAGTATACTTTACTTAAGCCTTAACTTAGACTTTCAATTAAAAATAATAAAATTTTTATATGCTTAACTTAGAGTTGAAAATATTTTTTTCAGGTTATCTTGATTTACACATTTTTTCAGACTTTATATATACATACACACATATATATATATATATATTAAAAAAATACTTAACCTTATAAAAGAAGAGTGCGGAAAATAGGTACAAAAAAAAAACTCTTGAATTCAAGGTGATTCTATCTTATAAAGCCTAAGTTGACTGAGTAATTATGCCCAAGGAGTATCTCTATACTTAATGACCTAAGCCCAATTGGGTTAGGATTTATTGACCCAAAACTCATTAAATAGTCACTTAGAAATACCAATTAAATAGAAAAAATTCACCAAGAATTAAAGAGTAAAAATAATAATAATAATATATATATATACATAACACTAACCATTTTTTTATATATATTGTTAGTTTGTATATATGACCTTGAAAAATAATTTTTGATCAAGAGACTTGAAAGTTATTTAAAAC
>BQKN01054834.1:0-20782 GCA_022839385.1 Asparagus kiusianus | reverse complement strand
CACTGTATTTATGCTCTGGTGTTTGTTGTTTTTCTTCTATTTTGTTATTGTACTAGAACCTTGGGTTCAGTATTTAGGAGTTTATAAATTTGAGATATAAGGTATATACATGAGGGTTTCCTTGTTTGGATTATTTCGCTCGACGTACCTATTCTCGTGTTGTAAACTTCTAAATACTAAAACCCTCTTCAGTGAGATCAATGATTTTAGATCTATTATATATTATTTGATTTTTCCTATACAACGAGCCCTTTTCCCTTGGGGTTGGTTGTGATGTTACTCGCTAGCGCTTTGACGCTCGTTGTCCTTCCACCTTTCAGGTCACGAGCCAGGAGCACGGAGTGTCGCAGGTTGAGAGCGGACCACTTTAGTGTTCAGCTTACTTTCTAGTTATGTATTATTTTCTTGAGCTCCACTATAGTGTGGTTAGACATTTGAGGGTATTATTCTAGAATTTGTAAGGGCTAAGCGCCTTATTTATTCTTGTCAAATATTTGTATTTGAGACTTATTGACTACTCCAGTTTCTATATTCAGTCATTGACTATGTACTTCCATTTGTTGGATGATGAGATGTTTATTCGATCACTATCATTTCATCAGCCATTCATGTATTATCTTTTACTTGCTTTTGTACCTACGCCTGTTATTGATTCTACTAGATAGATGTTAATTGTGATGGTGAAACATGTTATTGTACGGTGTAGTGCATGGCAGGTTTGACATTCTTGGTTTCACCTTGGACTGCAGCCTTGTGTGAACCCAGGGGCGTCACAGACACCAATAATGCTTGAGTGCCAAAATGATTTTTATTTTTTTATTACCAAGAACTTAGTGTTTTTATTTTTCTTTTTCTTGGTTTTTAAAATATGCTTTGAAAAATTTAAATATGAAAACAATTTTTCTTTGATCAAAATCTTTTGTTTTCATGACTATGAGTTTCAATTTTCATGAGAGGTTTATATTTATGTAACCCCCCGGGTTTATTGGGTGTTTATTTCTAAATCATGTTTACCGGATACTAGAATGATTATATGGGTTGGAACAAGTATATGAGCTTGATATATTATTGTTTCTCTTAAAATTCTTTTGTCAAATATTTTGTTTTGATTTATTGCTTTGAATTCATTATATTTCACTTATATGATGATATTTATATGTTTGGGCTCATGGATCATCTATTCGTGCCTTATAATATATTCTATGAGTGGTTTGATCAAGTTCTACAAAGAAAATTTTCTTTATTGATCAAACATTATTCTTGAACTTAAATCTTGATTTATGATTTCATTTGATTGATTTGTTTTCATTTGAAAACTTTTTGCATGATTCTCATGCTCCTCTTTTGATTTCATAAATCTATTTTTATACACTATGTTATTATAATTGTGTAATGAGACACTTCTTTCATAAATGATATATCTATATGTACTCTCATTGTCATCTTGTATGTGAGTAATATTTAGCATATTTTTCATCTATGCTTGCTCACATGTTTTGCCTTGGTCTTTATTTCATATACTCCATATGGTATTTTGATAGGGGGGCAATCCCTATACTTGTTTTATACTCACCCATGCTCATATGTAGGGGGAGCTTTCGCTCCCTTCATTCTTGGTGTTTCCCCCTTTTTGACGTTGTCAAAGGGGGAGAAATATTATGAGTATAGCCTTTCTTATTTATATGTATGATAATTCTAATTTATATATTCATTTCTTTTCATGCATATATATCACTTTGTGTAAATTGTTTGTCATCATCAAAAAGAGGAAGATTGTTGGCCTTCTTGTTTTGATGATGTTTAACAAACAATTTATGACTAATATTGTTTGTCTAGTGTTTGTGTTTATCTATTTATTATATACAAATAATATGTTAGAGGACGGATGGAATTACGTCTACACGATCATATCCAATGGAGGTTAGAGGAATAGCGGGTGAAGCCTATGCAATTCAAATTGAAGATCCAAGGTCTAGCTTCATCCGTGAGTTTACCAAGTCAAGCTTATTGAAGATCAAGATCAAGCTTGGGTAACATTAGTTTAGATTTATATTATGTGTGTTGGTACTTTAAGCTCAATCATATATACACACACGTATTTGGTTTCTATGTATATATATAGTTATATATATATACATGCATGTTTTGGTTTCCAAGCTTATATAAATATGAAATTATATATTTCATATTTATTATTGTGTTTTGATTTAATTTCATAGATTTGAAACAAATATATACTCATATACATCCTCATATGTTTCATACTCTATTATGTTTGAATTTTATATTGCATAGAATATGTAATTTTGTGAAAATATTATTTTATTAGTTTTTGGACTTAACAATAATCATATATATCTTTTACTAAATCTATATAATCATTTTTTAATGTTTCAAAACATGGTTAAGCTAAAATGTCAAAACTCATATGTTTACATTTTTATGTTTTGGACTATTTTGCAAAATGATGATATTTTTCATTTGAGAGGTCATTTTTGAAAACCAATTTTTTTATCATGTGTATTGTCATGTCTATAATCATTTTCCAAAGTTTTATATTTTTCTGAATTTATTTGCTATTTTTAAAGGCAGTTTAAAAATCAGCATTTCATTTTCAAACCTGGATATCTGAAATATCAGTTCGCGGTCGACCGCCCTTGGCGCTGTGGTCGACCGCTGATAGTCCATAGAATGTGCTCTATTTTTCAATAGCTCACGGTCGACCGCCCTTGGCGTTGCGGTCGATCGCTAATTTTCCAGAGACTGCTTTTATTTTTTATCAGATCGCGGCCAACCGCCCTTGGTGCTACGGTCGACCGTAGAAAATCCAGAGAGTCAGCTTTGTTTTTTAGTTATTCACGGTCGACCGGACTTGCCTCTACGGTCAACCGTGACTTTTCCAATTTGCCATCCCAACGGCTAGTTTTTCCCGCGGTTGACCGTTAGTGGCTCTGCGGTCGACCGCCGATCAATAACGGCTATATTTCTGCACTTTCCAGATTTTGTGGGATTTGGTTTTTTGGTCATTTTGCTTTAGTTTCTACTGATGTTTTAGGTTTCTATAAATACCTCCTTGCTCTCATCTTTTAAAATAACTAAAAGAAAATTTTAAGAAGGTTTAACAAGGGTTTGAAGTTTTGTTTAGTGTTTGTTTGAAAAGCTTTTAAGCGTTTGAGAGTTTGTTTTGTGAAAACAATTTCACAAGGGCTTGAGGAAGATCATCCATTGGTGTTTGAGCATCCAACTCTTCTCTCTCACTCTCTTGATCCATTGAGAAGTTTCCCTAAACTCTTTTCTAGCTTTATATCTATTTGTTTGATTATCATTTTATTAAAGCTAGTTTTATATGGAGTTTAGATTTAATTAATCTAATGGTTACACACACCCACTTGAGCTTATTGTATTTGCATCCATAATATATTTGGGGTTGTGAGAGATAGTAACATTGAGTTGTGCCTAATTGAGTTCTCGTTCATTGTAGAAAACAAATCATTTGTTGTTATTGTGCTTAATTGTGAAGATCACTTTGTAATATACTAGTACACCAAGAGGAGTGTGTGGTGAGAGACGGGGTCATCCCAAGAGTAGTGGGGTAGATCGTAATGCCTGGAGAGAGGTTGTAATTCCTAACACTTGAGGGAGACACGGGCTAGAGACCAACACTTGAGATGGTAGTTAGTGTAGTTACATTGTGAGTGTGGATTTTAAAGTTTTCGGTTAGCAAGAAAACCGTATTGTGAGGTGTAAACGTTTTTCGGGTAAGTGTAGAAAACCCGGTATGATAGTGGAGATCTCCTCGAGGTGAGGAGCGGGGATGTAGGTCGTGGGGACCAAACCTCGTGAACATATCGTTTGTTTGTGATTGCATTGGCGCACTTATTTTTTTTATGTTCATATCTTATATCGCCTTTGTATATTGCTTATTGTTTATATAACCCACTATCTAGTTTAGTTTGTTTACCCTTGAGTATTTTGTATATCCTTGCATATATCTCATAGTATATCTTATTGTTAGGATATAGCCCTTTGTTCATATTGCATATTCTTGCTCATAATTAGTTGTATATCTATCTTGCAAGAATATATTTGTTAATAAGTTTTTATTGACATTTAAATCGGATTAGATTAGCATAAACCCTATTCACCCCCCTCTAGGGTTCTTTCCTAGTGGCAATACGGTCTAACAGACGACAGTTGGCGAGGGGATCGGGGAAGGGATTGGTCAACGTCGGGGCTGTCCACGACCGAACACGGGGCGAAAGGCGGCGGTCGAGCATGGGGCGGAAGGCAGCGAGCAGGGGGTGGTCGGAGTTGAGAGGAGGTCGCTGGAGTTAGGCTCAGATCTGGGCCTGGTCGGGTGGTAAAGAGGGTGCTGTCGCGGGGGTTTGGGGAGGTCGTCGGCGAGGGGAGGCCGACGGGGAGGGCTTGGGCATTGGATGGAGGGGATAGCGGCGGCTTGGCGGTTGTCATTGGGTGGCTCGAGCAGCAAGGTTGGCGGGTGACTAGTCGGAGGCGGGGTGGATGGTCACGGGGAGAGAGACGTCGGAGGGTTGGTCGCTGGGGAAGGCAGCGGCGTGAGGGGATGAGGCAACGTGGAGTTTGGTGGCTTAAGGCAGCGGCAACTCAAGTGGACGGTGTGGTGGAGCGGTGATAAGGTTGAGCGGCAGCCGCGACGTGGGGGAAAGGATGCCGGAGAGGGGGCGGTGGTCGGAGCTGCGTGGGTTTCGGTGGACGATGGTGGTCGGCTGAGTTATTGAAGAGAGAGAGAGAGAGAGAGAGAGAGAGAGAGAGAGAGAGAGAGAGAAAGAGAGAGTTTAGAGGTGGTGGATTTGGGGAAGAAGAGAAGGAGAGAGAGAAAAAGATGTATATATATATAATTAGGGTTTTGGGTTAATTACTTTAAAACGAAATTAATTAAAAAGAAATAACTACTGATATTTATAAATCAAGATAATTACGGGATAATTATCTACAATTAAAACGTACATGTTGTGCTAATACAACAGTTGATACGAAATAATCGAAATATACACATATTGTACAATTAAACGAGAATAAGTAATAATAAAAATATATTTACTTACATTTAAAATTAAATAATTATGGGATAATTATATACACAGTAAAACATACAAGGTATACTAATACGACAGCTGATATACAATAATTAAAATAATACAATAATTTACACAAATAATACATAATTAATAATATAATTTATAATACGAAAATATACGTAATGTAGGATCTGAAATAGATACACTTGAACACTAGAGGGGGGTGAATAGTGTTCTTTTAAAAGTTATGCAAAGTATGTTATAAATTGCAATGAAAAATAGCAATCTCAGAAAATCACAATCACAAACACAGGGATTTTATACTGGTTCCACCAATCCGGTGTACATCCAGTCCCCAAGCAAATCCCGCTTGAGAGTTTCCACTAAGATTTTGAATAAACTTACAAAATCAAACGCAAACCTAACCAATTTGCAAGTCCCTGCAAAATGCAACACCAATTGACAAACACCTTGTCAATTTGAACACCAATCTCTACACCAAGAGATCAACCCTCTCAAACCCGAGAGAAATCCTTTTGAAGTAAGAACACAATTGATCCTATAACCCTTGAATGTGTAATGAAGTGCAGCAGTGGCTTAGGATTCTTTTAACCTCTGTAAATTGCCTAAATGATAAGTATTTGATGAATGATTAAAGGCAATTTTAGAAACTCTTCTTTTTCTCAAAAATCTGAATGTTTTTCACTTGAAAAATTGCACAAAGATCAAAGCTTATGGGTATGTATATCTCTTCATTTTTTCTGAAGAAATAACCTATTTATAGCTCTTGAAAAGACAAGATTTTAAACTTTAAAAACGTTTAAAAACGGCTATAAACAGTCGCATATTCAAACTTTGAAAACTGAAAAAACTGTATCTGTAGTCGACTACTATTGACATTAGTCGACTACACTGAGTTCAAACAGACTCTGTATTTTTGGAAAATTTTCTCAGTAGTTGACTATAATGCTCATTAGTCGACTACACTGTATTTTGACAGAAACTGATATATTGAATTTTGAGTTCAGTAGTCGACTATAATGTTAATTAGTCGACTACACTGTAAAATATCAGAAATTTATGTTTCTGTCAAACATCTGAGTAGTCGACTATAATGACTATTAGTCGACTATACTGTAAATTGACAGAAATATGTATTTGAGTTTTATACATGAGTAGTCGACTACTAAGAGTAAAAATTCTGCTATAAAGAGTTTTTATAATCAAGTTTTAACTATAATTCTAATGGTTAACATAGGGGATTTCTATAGTTAACCAACACACTAAGCCTGTGTTAGTGTGTTCTAAAATAGTGTGTGTGTGTGTATGTGTGTGATCAAGGCTTGTACAATAATTCTAAGTAAAAAAATATAAAATACATTATCTCATTTGATCTTCATTTTCTTCACTTCAAAATGCCTTGAAATCAACTTGCACTTTTCACATATTCTGATATTGAAATCTGTATATAAAAGTTAGTACACACACATTGTATAAATTGTTATCATCAAAACATTATCATGGAGATCATGGAGATATGATATTCAACATTCTCCTCCTTTTTGATGATAACAAATAATTTATGCCAAGATATGTAATTTATAATCAGGTTAAAAAACATAATGAAATAATCATACTTACTCCCCTGCATATAATACTTACTCCCCCTGCATATATGCAATATAAGTCTATAACAGTACATATCAAAAGTACATAACATAAATACGTAACATAACTATTTCTCCCCCTTTGTTATCAACAAAAAGAGGAAGCTAAACATGACATTATTTCTTCAACATGAGCTAAAACTTCAAACAAATCATCCAGGTTATGAACATAATCCATAACTTCACCCATCCAAATAGGTAGGCAAAGACTTGCCATAAAGATCAAAAGTTCCACAATGTTCATCACCATGATCTGTTTATGATATATAGCACATGCATTATCTAACCAAACATTATCATAGATAATAGAAACACACAACTAACATATGTGACATAGTAGCAACATAAGAAACATATTACATAAGTCCTAACAACACACAACCACATAGTTTTTGAAACTTAAACATAATAACATAATTGTTTTGACACATAACATTAAAACATCTTAAGGTGCTGGAGGAGGTTGCTGTCCTTGAAAATATGTATTGAGCTTTGTGTCCAAGTCTTCAAACTTCTTGATTAGGTCTTCTTGATTACTAATGATGTATGAATTTTTTGCATAGAGAGCTCTTTGACCAGTTTTAAGTTCAAGGATACGTGCACTTAAAGTGTTGTATTGTACGTCTGAAAAGCAAGAGGGTTCTTTAGGAAATGGTGGTGGTTGACTTGAAGAAGCTCCTGCTTGAGTTGAAGATTGTGGAATATCTTCTTGATGAGGTTCAGGTTCATTTTGAGGAGGATTTTGTTCTTGAATTTTAAAGTTTGTCAATTTCATCCTAGTTAGGGCATTGGAGTCAAAAAATTCAATAGAACGGACAACAGAATTTTCAGATTGGAGATCTACATGGAATTTGTCAAAGATTTTAGTTAGGAATGCACCATAAGGTAGAAATCCTCTTGGAATGGTTAAAAGACTGTCAAAGTAAACTTCAGCCCAATTAACTTGTATATTTCCCATTATAGCATATAAAGCTTTTGCTAAATCTAGGGAAATAAAATGAAAACTTCCAGTTTTTGTAAACAAGTTATAGGCTAGGATACGAGCAATGAACCTAGGAATTGGACGAAGTTTGTTTGAGTTGTTTAATGGTTTGCCATATTCAGGAAGAAATATATGATTTGACAAAAGTTTTGAATCATTCATCCTAACAGACCTAAGAGAAACTCCTTAATAAGGAATATTAAAAATTTTACCAATTGACTTTGTAGTTAAGTCAATCTCTATTCCTTTAACAAGAGTTTTTAGTTTTTCTGAGCCACCAATAGTTCCCACACGTTCTATATTTGTATAGAATAGTTACACAAGAAACGGATATGTGGGTTTCCTATTTTCAGCAGAAAATAACTCAAGCAATCCCACATTTTCAAAATATGAACCAAAGTTCCAAGGTATAAAATCATTAAATTTTACAAATCGTCCTGGAAGAACTTCAAAAGTTGATAATTTGTTAAATTCTTCTAATAAATCAGGACTTTTTAAATATATGATGATTTCATCATTGACAGAGGTATGGGTTTACTTAGCTTTCTTAGATCTAGACATGATTAGATAGATAAATTACGAAAGATGTAAAGATCAAGTTTAGAACAATACCCCAAACTGTAGAAACCCTAGATTAGTCGACTATAGCCTGGATTAGTCGACTACTGAGCTTGACAGATTGACAATTTTGAGAGATTTGAAGAAATTTATGAACAAAATTGAGAAAAGAGAGGAAGCCCTAACCTGGAATCGATGACTCTGAAGAGGAGAATATGGGGTTTCGGTTTTGGGTGTAGTTAGAGGGTAGTTTTTGTTTTTAACTTTATCTTTTAAGAATAAAACATAATGTATGGTTGAGATTTAATAGTAAATTGAGTGTATGGTTAAGATTTGATGTTAAATGTATGGTTAGGATTGATGGAGATAAAAAAGAATGGTTGTGATGAATTTTACTTAAGTTTAACAGGTATGGGTATTGGGTTTTTAGTTTGAATCTAAGAAAAAAAATCCACTAGTCTTAAAAACTGTAACACTGAAAATACAGGTTCAGTAGTCGACTAATAGTGAGAGTAGTCGACTACACTGTACTCGACAGAAAGATAAGTTTTAGTTTTTAACTCAGAGTAGTCGACTAATCTGTATTGTAGTCGACTACATTGTAAACAACAGAAAGTTGTTTTTAAGATTTTAACATTGAATAGTCGACTATAAAGGTAAGTAGTCGACTACACTGTAATTTTCAGGAAAAATTATTTTTATTACTTGTGCATGTAGTCGACTATAAGTCAAATTAGTCGACTAATTATAGTATAAATGTATATTTGTTTATTTTAAAGATTAATTTAAATATTCAAATGAACATATACCTAATTCCCTTCTTAATTTAACATAAATTTCTTCTTTTAGAGGTTTTGTTAATATATCTGCAATTTGTTTATCTGTAGGTATAAATTCTAATGAAATGTCACCTTTAAGCACATGATCACGTTAAAAATGATGTCTAATATCAATGTGTTTTGTACGTGAGTGTTGAATAGGATTTTTAGATAAATTAATTACACTAGAATTGTCACACATAATAGATGATATGGGACAATTTATGCCATAATCAGTTAAAGTTTGTTTCATCCATAATATTTGTGCACATGTAAGACTTGCAACAATATATCCAGCTTCAGTTGTTGATAATGACACTGAATTTTTCTTTTTACTAAACCAAGGTACAAGTGAATGTCCTAAGAAATGACATGTTCCACTTGTACTTTTTCTATCAAATTTACAACCGGCAAAATCAGCATCACTATATGATATTAAATCAAAAGAACTATGTTTAGGATAAAATAAACCATAATTTGTAGTATCTTTAATACATCTAAAAATTCTTTTTACTGCTTTAAGATGAGATTCTTTAGGATTAGATTGAAATCTTGCACATAAACATACACTAAACATTATATCAGGTCTACTTACAGTAATGTAAAGAAGTGATCCATTCATACCTCGATAGAGCTTTTGATCAACATTCTTACCATTTTCATCTTTGTCAAGTGATGTAGTAGTGCTCATTGGTGTTGGTTTGCTTGATGAATTTTCCAATACAAATCGTTTGAGTAAATCTTTTGCATACTTGCTTTGATTGATGAATATTCCTTCTTTCAATTGTTTAATTTGTAGTCCAAGAAAGAAATTTAGTTCACCCATATGACTCATTTCAAATTCATCCTGCATAGTCTTAGCAAATTCTTAACAAAGATTGTTGTTAGTAGAACCAAAAATAATATCATCTACATAAATTTGAATTAGTAATATATCTTTGTTTATTTTCTTAATAAATAATGTTGACTCAACTTTTCTAATTTCAAAACCTTAAGTTAAAAGAAACTTCTTTAATCTATCATACCAAGCACGAGGTGCTTGTTTAAGACCATATAATGCTTTCTTAAGTTTAAAAACATGATTTGGAAAACTTTCATGTTCAAAACCTGGAGGTTGTTCTACAAAAACTTCTTCTTTTATAAAACCATTTAGAAAAGCACTTTTAACATCCATTTGAAATAATTTAAAATTCATAAAACATGCAAATGCAAGTAAAATCCTAATTGATTCTAATCGTGCAACAGGTGCATAAGTTTCATCATAATCAATTCCTTCTTCTTGATTATAACCTTGAGCAACTAATCTAGCTTTGTTTCTAACAACTTGACTAAATTCATCTAATTTGTTTCTAAAAATCCATTTTGTTCCAATAATGGATTTATTTTGAGGTCTAGGTATAAGATCCCAAACATTGTTTCTAGTAAATTGATTAAGTTCATCTTGCATAGCAATTATCCATGATCATCAAGAAGTGCTTCTTTTATATTTTTAGGTTCAATAGTTAAAATAAAAGCATTATGAGCAATCAAATTAAAATGAGATATTGTAGTTAATTTATCTAAAATATTTCCAATAATTAAATCATGTGGATGATTTCTAACTTCTACAAAATCTTTAGGTAAATCATTTTGTATTTTATCATCTTTTGTAATATCTATCATTGGAGTATCATGAATAGTATCAATTATATCATCATCATTATTTAATATAATAGATGTTTTTGAAAAATTTTCATCAAAAGAAACATATAAGGATTCTTCAATAACTAGTGTTCTTTTGTTATATATTCTGTATGTTTACTATGATTAGAATATCCAACAAAAATTCCTTCATCGGATTTAGAATCAAATTTATCTAAATTATCTTTTGTATTTAAGATAAAACATTTATAACCAAAAACTTTAAAGTAAGATACTTTAGGAATTTTGTTATAAAATAATTCATAAGAGGTTTTCTTTAAAATAGGTCTTAATAAAACTCTATTTAAAATATAACAAGTTGTTGATACAGCTTCTGCCCAAAAATATTTAAGTAAATTACTATCACATAACATGGTTCTAGCACATTCTTGTAAAGTTTTATTTTTCCTTTCTACAACTCCGTTTTGTGGAGCAGCACGAGGAAAAGAAAAAGTATGTGATATACCATGTTTGTCACAATAATTTACAAATAATTTATTTTCAAATTCACCTCCATGATCACTACGAATATAGATAATAGAGGTAGATTTTTGATTTTGAATTCTTTTGCAAAATATTGAAAATTCATTAAAAGCATCATTTTTATTTTTAAGAAAAATTACCCATGTAAATCTAGAAAAATCATCAACAAGAACAAATGCATATCTACTTCCATTTAAAGATGCAACTCTTGATGGACCAAAAAGATCCATATGAATTAATTCTAATGGTCTATTTGTAGATATTACATTTTAGATTTAAAAGAAGATTTGTGCATTTTTCCTTGTTGACATGCATCACAAAAGTTATTTTTAAAAGACATCTTAGGTAAACCATTTACTAAATCATTTTTAGAAATCTTAGACATATGTTTAAAATTAACATGTCCAAAATGTTTATGCCATAAAATAGAATCATTAGATGATGCAATAAGACAATGTTCATTTGAAATATTATTCATAGATAACACATATATGTTATTCTTTCTATAACCTTTAAAAATAATAGTTATTAAATCAATATCATAAATTAAGCATGATTCTTTTTCAAAAGAAATTTTAAAACCTTTATCACAAAGTTGACTAATACTTAGTAAATTATGTTTAAGACCATCAACTAATAGAACATTATCAATGATAGGTTTGTTTGGATTACCGACAGATCCAATACCAATGACTTTTCCTTTGTTGTTATCTCCAAAAGTAACGGTACCACCATCCTTGTTTTGAAAAGATGACAATAATTGTATGTTTCCAGTCATATGTTTGGAGCAACCACTATCCAAAATCCATCTATCTTTCTTGGGTACCTGAAATAATAAACATTACATTTTGGTACCCATACTATGTTGGGTCCTTTAAATTAGCCTTTAGAAAACCAAACCCATGAAGAGTTTGATTTGCCTAAATAGTTGGGTGATAAACAAATATTTTTAATAAAATCAGAAATATAAAAATTCTTATGTAAAGAAGATAATTCTTTTGGAACCCAAATAGAAAATAATTTTGATTTCTTTTTACACATATTTTCAGTTCTATAATCGTACAAGTCATGAGAAGGTTTTATAAAAATTGTTTTCTTTGATTTATTTTTATTAAATTGAAAACCTAATCCTTTTGTCTTTTGTGATTCTCTTTGAAAAGAAAGAATATTATTGAGATTTTCTTAACCTTTATTAAATTTGCTTACATTTAGACATATATCTTCATATCTTGATTTAAAAGAAGAAATATCTTTTTCTAAATTGTTAATACGAATATTTAAATCATTACATTCTGATTTTAAATATTTATTTTCATTAGATAAGCATTCATTTTCTTTAAGTAAAGAAAAATTTTCTTCTTTCAAATTAATTATTTGAGAATTAGAAAAAGTAAAGGAATTTAAATCAGAAATTTCTTCAAGTAATCTTATATTTTTACCTTTAAGAAAATTATGTGAAGTTTTTAATCTCACAAAAGTTTCATATAATTCATTAAAAGCATCTAAAAGTTCTTCATTTTCACTTACTTCTTCATGTGCCATGAAACACATGTGAGCACTTTCCTTTTCTTCAATTTCTTCATCTAAGGATGACTCATTACTATCATCCCAAGTGACTGCCATTGCTTTCCTTTTCTTGTTAGTTGAAGTTGTTGAAATAACTTGATTTTTGCTTATTCTTCAACATTGGACAATCTTTCTTCATATGCCCTGGTTTATTACATTTAAAACAAACAGGGTTATTTGAATTTGAACTTTTAGATTTAAAATTACCTCGTTTTATAAATTTCCGAAATTTTCGTGCAAACATGCCCATTTCTTCATCATCATCATCTGAATCTTCTTTATCGGAAGTGGTATTGAATGCAAGAACTTTCTTGTTCTTTGATTCTTCATCATTCTTTCTATCTTCAGGTTGAACTTCATATGCCATAAGATGCCAATAAGATTTTCAACCGTAAGAGTTGACAAATCATTGGCTTCTTCAATTGCGGTAACTTTTTTTTCCCATTATGGTGTAAGTGAACGAAGTATCTTTCTTACCATCTCCACTTGAGTATATGTTTTTCCAAGACCAATGAGAGAATTTGTAATGTCGGTGAATCTTGTGAACATTTCTCCAATAGTTTCATTTTCCTTCATCTTGAATAATTCAAATCTATGCACAAGAACAGAAATTTTAGATTCTTTAACTTTATTTGTACCTTCATGAGTTACCTCGAGTGTGTGCCAAATATCATATGCGGATGTGGCCGTTAACACCCTATTGAACTCATTCTTGTCAAGTGCACAAAATAAGGCATTCATTGCTTTAGAATCCAAATTTGCATTGTTCCTTTGAGATGTAGTCCATTCCGCGAAAGGAGTTGTTGGCTTCTCATATTTCGTTTCCACGACGTTCCAAAGTTCATAGCCAATTGATTGAAGGTAAATCTTCATTCGACACTTCCAATAGTTGTAGTTCAATCCATCGAACATTGGAGGACGATTTGTAGAGTGACCTTCTTTGAATTGTGATGTATTTGGAGATGCCATCTTTCACCTTGCTCTGATACCAAATGTAGGATTTGAAATAGATACACTTGAACACTAGAGGGGGGTGAATAGTGTTCTTCTAAAAGTTATGCAAAGTATATTATAAATTGTAATGAAAAATAGCAATCTCAGAAAATCACAATCACAAACACAAGGATTTTATACTAGTTCCACCAATCCGGTGTACATCCAGTCCCCAAGCAAATCCCGCTTGAGAGTTTCCACTATGATTTTGAATAAACTTACAAAATCAAACGCAAACCTGACCAATTTGCAAGTCCCTACAAATTGCAACACCAATTGACAAACACCTTGTCAATTTGAACACCAATCTCTACACCAAGAGATCAACCCTCTCAAACCCGAGAGAAATCCTTTTGAAGTAAGAACACAATTGATCCTATAAGCCTTGAATGTGTAATGAAGTGCAGCAGTGGCTTAGGATTCTTTTAACCTCTGTAAATTGCCTAAATGATAAGTATTTGATGAATGATTAAAGGAAATTTCAGAAACTCTTCTTTTTCTCAAAAATCTGAATGTTTTTCACTTGAAAAATTACACAAAGATCAAAGCTTATGGGTATGTATATCTCTTCAATTTTTCTGAACAAATAACCTATTTATAGCTCTTGAAAAGACAAGATTTTAAACTTTAAAAACGTTTAAAAACGGCTATAAACAGTCACATATTCAAACTTTGAAAACTAGAAAAACTGTATCTGTAGTCGACTACTATTGACATTAGTCGACTACACTGAGTTCAAACAGACTCTGTGTTTTTGAAAAATTTTCTCAGTAGTCGACTATAATGATCATTAGTCGACTACACTATATTTTGACAGAAACTGATAAATTGAATTTTGAGTTCAGTAGTCGACTATAATGTTAATTGGTCGACTACACTGTAAAATATCAAAAACTTATGATTCTGTCAAACACCTGAGTAGTCGACTATAATCACTATTAGTCGACTATACTGTAAATTGACAGAAACATGTATTTGAGTTTTATACATGAGTAGTCGACTACTATTCTAATTAGTCGACTACTAAGAGTAAAAATTCTTCTTTAAAGAGTTTTTATAATCAAGTTTTAACTATAATTCTAATGGTTAACATAGAGAATTTCTATAGTTAACCAACACACTAAGCCTGTGTTAGTGTGTTCTAAAATAGTGTGTGTGTGTATGTGTGTGATCAAGGCTTGTACAATAATTATAAGTAAAGAAAATATAAAATACATTATCTCATTTGATCTTCATTTTCTTCACTTCAAAATACCTTGAAATCAACTTGCACTTTTCACATATTCTGATATTAAAATCTGCATATAAAAGTTAGTACACACACATTGTATAAATTGTTATCATCAAAACATTATCATGGAGATCATGGAGACATGATATTCAACACGTAATAATAATAATAATACCGCGTATTATTCAAAATGATACGTAATCATATCAGTAACACAACATATAAATTTTAGAAATTTTTACTGCAGTAAATAAATTTATAAATATTTAAATCATTTAAATAAATATAAAATTTAGACTTTAAATCATAGATAATTGTAAAAATTTGAGAAAAATATAAATACTCTTTTAAAATCATAGTTAAATATTTTAAAATACTAAAAAATTATTTTAACTAGTATCAAAATTCATGGTCCTTACATTCTACTCCCTTAAAATAAATTTCGCCATCGGAATTAAAATAAGATATGCACGATATCATATAGTAATTTGTAAAGCAAAAATAATACATATAATAGCTGATAATAGAAAGTAAAAAACATATCAATAATAGACGTAGATAAAAGATATAAAAATATATGCAACACTCATATAATTATGTATTCATAATATTTACACAAGGAACACAATATCAAAATATACCAATAACAATTATATCATTATACCCATTAGAATAACCAAATATGATACAAAAACTATAAACCCAATATACATAAGGAATAAACATAATACAACATATGAACTGCCATATATTAGTATCCAAAACAATAATCAAGTATGGACATGAAAAGTTAACAAAAAAGTAATACCGATAATTTTGTATATGAAAAATTGATAAATATAGTGTGATGCCCCTGGGTTCACACAAGACTGCAGTCCAAAGTCAAACCAAGAATGTCAAACCTACCATACACCACACCATGCAATAACATGTTTCACCATCACAATTACTATCTCTCTAGTAGAGTCAATAACAGGTGTAGGTACAAAAGCAAGTAAAAGATTATACAAGAGTCAACTGATGAAATAATAGAGAATATTCCATCATTTACCATACTAAAATATAATTCAATGTCTGAAATGTATAAACTAGAGTTCTCAACAAGCCTCAAATACAAAATGTCTGAAATAAAGGAAATAAGGCACACAGCCTTTACAACTTCTAGAATGAAACTCTTAAATGACTAAAAAAAGTCTACAGTGAAGTTCAAAAAGAAAAATATAACTATAATAGAATAGCTGAAGCTAGAGTGCCTCGCCATCAACCTGCGACTCTCCGGGCTACTGGCTCGTTACCTGAAAGGGCGAGGGACAACGAGCGTCAAAGCGCTAGCGAGCAACATCACAACCAACCCCAAGGGAAAAGGGCTCGTTGTATACAGAAAATACAGTTTTAACATATATATATAATCACAAATCCTATTTAGGTAATTACAATGTGAGCATAAGTACGTCGAGCGAAATAATCCAAACAAGGAAACCCTCATGTATATAACATGTAGCTCAGATTGTAAGTACCTATGTATAAGAGGATTTTAGTATTTAGGAAGTTACAACACGAACATAGGTACGTCGAGCGAAATAATCCAAACAAGGAAACCCTCATGTATATACCTTGTATCTCAAATTGTACATCCCTAAATACCAAACCCAAAATCTAATGCAAGAAACATTAATAAAATAAGACAAACTTATCTCAGACTTAATTATGGTGTCGTGTCACAACTCGTATAAATGTCGTGTCCAGCCTATGCAAGTATAGATGTTAACTCTCAAGGTCTAAATTGATGTAGTGGATGTCCAACACATGGACTAGGTAAGTAAACGGTCTAACACATGGATTGGAAGTGATAAGTGTCCAACACATGGACTACACATCATAATTTCCCAACACATGGACTAGATGAGTTATATGAACAGGTGCATATACCCTAATTTCTCACGTGTCTCGGTGCGCAAACCTAAACTCATGTTTGCATAACATCTCACATGTAAAGATATAGATTATACTTAAATTTCTAATACCCGTCATTCGAGACGACTCCTCGTCCATATTTAAGCATGCAGCAACAATAAACAAACATAAACAATTTCAGTTAAATTGAAACAACTCAAACAGATTCAAAACTTAAGAAATACAAAAGAAGAAAACTCCTCATTAGTCGACTCATTGGTCGACTCATCAGTCAACTCATAAGTCGACCAGACAAAACACAAAACTAAAGTTTTCCTCATCAGTCGACTCATTGGTCGACTCATCAGTCGACTCATAAGTCGACTCATGTGTCGACTCGTTGGTCGACTGAGCAGAAAATCTCCAATTTTCTGCTTTCGATGATTATCTACAAAAACATTAACTAAAGTTCTCTTTAAACATGTCCAGCAATATATTACCGATTCTAACTCATGTGTATCAACTGAAACTAAAAGGGTTTACATGTGATCACTTACATTAAAACCTTAATTATATAAACATGTAAAAAAACGTATTGAAAACAATAAATCACATTGAAACTCATGTTTAAATAAATTTCCAGATCTGGATCTTACTTTACAAATTTGTTTGTGAGCTTTTTATAACTGAAAAATATAGATCTTGCATCTCATAATGTAAAGTATCTATTTTTATGCACAAAAATACGTTTTAGGCTCAAAAATCCAAAGAAAAACTCAAGAAAAGCTATGCAAACAGTGGGTGTAGGATTAGGCGAGATGTTACTCGCCTCTGATGTGCTGCAAACTCCTCAATCCGATGAGAGGACGATCCCCCTTCGACAGCACCACAAAATCCCGCTAAAAACTCTTCCGAAACTCCTCCAAAATCACCAAGAACGAATCTAGGGTTTGAGGGGAGAGGGAGGCTAGGGTTTTCTCTAGGATCTGATGAGTCTTGAGGCTGGTTTCGGGTAGGAGAGTTTTATATGAAAGCGGTTAAACCCGAAACAAACCAAACCCAACCCGCAAAAGAAAAGAAAACTTGAAATCAGCCCGTCAGTCAACTCATTGGTCGACTCATCAGTCGACTCATTAGTCGACTCATGAGTCGACTCATAAGTCGACGTAGCAGACACTATATCCAGATTCATGCATGTTTTGTTATTCAGCCAAAACCAACACGAAACTCTATGAAACCACACTTATACATATCTAATAACTTGATACCAAGTATATCCATGACCTCAAGTCATTTACCACAAATAGAATTATTTATCACTAATAATTCACATATACTTCTAACAAAATACGGGGTTCTACATATAGTAATTAAAATAATTAATGAATAGACAATAAAATATATTATTAAAGTAAAACATACACGACCTAACAAAAGAGAAATACAATAACTAATAAATGTAACAAAATATCTACAATATGCAAAATTTGTAACTAAGTTGTATAAACTTATAACACTCATTTCACATCCTAAATAAACTATAAAACTACTGATAAAACATAAAAAAAATAACTATGTTAACCAATAAATAATATAACCCAAATAACACAAATAAACTAATAAATTAATAAAATCAAGGACAACATAAAACACATACAAGAAAAACATATAACTTGATAATAACCAAACAGTAATGATAACAAAACGCGTACGTGAAAAGTAAAATGTGACCAAAATTATGTGGTAACACACACAACAAGCATGTATAAGTAATATGTACACTACGTAGAATTAATAAAACAAATGCAATACAAAATATAAAAAACTATACTATAACATGATTAAAACCAAAACTTATAATAAAAACATAATAAATACTGAATCATAATAAGTATAGCAATACACAAATTGAGACATGAAAGAAAAATAAGTAAGAATACACTGCATAAAATATTAGACACACCAACTACAAAAATATTATGACTAAATATGTAACTAAAATACAATATGTAAAAACACAAAAAATCAAAGCTAAACAAACACACACATTGTAACAACATTTAATAACCCTATACACAACTATAAAGTCATAACACCACACACTAACACTGAAAATAACAACTCCTATTCAAAGAAAAATATAAGAATAAAACTATATGGATATAATATGATCTACAAAAAATACAAAATTAAGAGAAAAAAAATATAAGAGTAACACGATGTAAAATAACACAAGTAAAAATAATAAAAAATATCAATCTGATAAAGAAAAGTATAATTAAAGGACTCAATGCATTTAAATAAGTAACGAACAAATTGACAGCATAAAACTCTAAATAAATTAACACATACAAAAATCATAGAATACACTGAAACATATATGCTTACTAGATAAGACGTATAATATATAAAACAAAAACTATGAAATGTAAAATAGGTATATAAGCAAATGAAAACATAAGAAGAGCATAATTCCGTGTAATAAAAACACCAATATATTTTAGATAAACATGGTTACACAGTTGATACTAGAAATAATGAATGACTATAAATCAATAAAAATAACATCGTAAATATAATAATCTACGTGAACACACTGTAATGAAAAGAGAATAGTAATTATAAAAGAATGAGAAAGTAAAACATAACACAAGTAAACGAAGATAATGAATAGAGAATGAACAACAACTAATAACAAAATAAATGACATAAAAATCTAAAAATACCATAAAATAAGTACTAAAAATAACACGCATATACAATGTATATTATTACAGTGACAAAACAATACGTATTGAAAACGAAGCAAACAAACAACAAATATGCAAATACACTATAAACAAACCATGAATAAATACTATACATACCAACAAATGCTCTTTAGCATAATCTTTTATATTAGTTATAAAGGATAATATTTAATATAACAAAATAACCATATAATTAGTAACTCAACTCTAAACTTAACAATATAAATAATGCTTGAAATTTAAATAGAAATACATGGCTCTTAGAAATGACAAAACCAATATAAACATACTAAAACAATCTAACAAGACAAGATTAACTGATAAAAACTATATACTAAAAATGTAAATGATAAGAATATACTGCATATGAAGAATACCAAAATCATAAACTTATTAAAGTATATCACGAAATACGAACACTATACAATAATTTCAGAACATAAGTAAAAGGTAGATGGTATTACAGAAAACACATACATACACAATATAGATATGCAAAAGTATATTTAACACAAGAAGATAATCTGAATATTAGATATGTTGAGTGATGTATATGTGAAATCTAATGATATGATTTGAACAATTAAAAATATATAAGTAATGGTATATTGTAAAACCCCGAAAATTTGAATATTTTTGTGATAAATAATAATAAATATTTTATGGTGATAAATGACATATTGTTATGTTTGAGTATGATAGGAATTGATTTGAGATCAATTCAAAGTATATATGTATATATGAGTGCAAATGCACAAAACATGTTCGATGTATAAATCTATAAATTTATAACTAGTGGAGAGATTTTGTATTTTACATACTGATAAACTATGAATTTGGAAAAAGTTAAAAGACCAAAGTTATAGGTATCTTCAGTAACTTTCCAACAAATCTTTAATCACCTCATTCCGAGGTCAGATATGAAAGTTACAGCCAAAATACTGAAGAGTATGTTTCTAGTCAGACTGTGTTTTCCAGTTTCGGGTTTCGGGTTTTGGGCTGTAATTATTCAGGTTTGCAGTTATATATATGCATGTTTTTACAAAAAAATCACCCTTTTTCTTCTGAGTTCCAAACCCTACCAGCCCCTCTCCTCCTCTCTCA
>BQKN01054832.1:0-29080 GCA_022839385.1 Asparagus kiusianus | reverse complement strand
ATAAACACTATTCAACCCCCCCTTCTAGTGTTTGAGTGCCATTACAGTGATCCTACACAATTGGCAAGATGAGGGGATGTGTAAGACAGGTTGAAAATTTATATCCAAGCGGTGCTTCTGAACAAGATATTGTAAGTGCTATTTGTTACAAATATTTTTGAGATTTTATTTATAATTGAATTTTAATTTTATATATTTATATCATTTTGTAGTTCAATCGGGCTAAAGTGTTGTTTGCCTAGGATAAGAATTATAAGAATGGATTCAAATTCGATCATGTATGGCCCATCTTGAAAGATATCGAAAAATTTACAGATGTTAATGTTGGAATTCAAGTGGGACGTATGCAACATGGTAACTTTGCATCATCACAATCAGAGTACTCTCCCACTTCAAACTCTCCCACACCAACATCTCCTGGACTGGCTTCATTCGATTTTAATATGAATGACAATGATTTTGGTGGCACTTCAATTGAAAGACCTATAGGGGTACAGAAAGCAAATTTTAAAAAGACGAATGATGAAGAAAGTTCTAAGTTTATGGAGTATATGAAAGAAGAGAATCAAAAAATTATTGCAATGATGGAAAAAAATAATGCTGATAGGCAACTAAATTATGAAATCCAAATGTTACGAGCTCAAACTGCGGCAAAAAAATGGACGTGGAAGAATTACGAGAAGAAAATTTAATTTTACTAAAAGATTTGACACAAGTAACTGATCCAAAACTACATGAGTTTCTTGTACAAGAACAATCAAGAAGTATGCATAAAAGAACTAAACAAGGTGAAGGATCTCAAAATACCGGTTCTGGTACTTTTGCCCAATATTTCGAGCATCTTCGTCCTTCTGATGATAATTTCCCAAAATACTAAAATGTTGTTTTAGTTTATGTTCAATGTTCTATTTTTCTTTAATTTTAATGTATTGCAATTAGTGTTAATTTTCATTGTTGTTTTGGTTTATGTTCAATGTTCTATTTGGTTCTAGTATTATGAAATTTTAAGTGTTTGGATTAATCTATCTATTTTTCCATTGTTGAATTTTATTTTAATAATTATTTTAATTATACTCTAATTTTATTATAATAGTTCATAGCAAAATAATTAAAAAAAATTAAAGCTACAATGTAATATTTTGATCATGAATAAAAAGAGAAACATTAAAAACCATCAACAAAATAATAAACTCAAAAAAAAGGTTACTACGCCAAAGCTACAGTGCTGTGCCAAATCTGGCGCAGCACTGTAGCTCTCCCCTAGACGCTGAGAATAGAGTTCGGTTGGAGGATGATTTGGTGCATTTTTTGCGTCAAAATGGCGGTTTAGCTACCGGTTGGAGATGCTCTTAAGGCCACCAATCTGGAGATTCTGAAATTCGCATATGAGATTTTTAAATTAGATTAATTGATCGTATTAATTTAATCTATTTGCGGTTTATAAATATAATATAGATTACAGCCATTTACAGCCCTAATTTTCGGACCCAAACTCAATAAATAAATTTTAAAAATAGCAATAATAACTATTTAGAAGATGCGAACGGAGACCTTGGAGGAGATGATTCTTTGTTTGAGGAGATGATTCTTGTTGGAGGAGGAGTTCTTCTCCTCTAATGTACTTCGTCTAATAAAGAAATGGAGAGGAATGGAAACAAAAAATAAACGAATCGGAACTAGAGAGGCATGCTCATATAATAACGGGTATTTATAAACCACAAAAAAGTGACGGGGTATTTGTAAATTAAAAAACGCGTATGATACGCGTGAGAATATGCGCGTGAGAGAAAACATGCGCATGAAATAAACTCCGTATTTTGGCGAGATGTAGGTGAGCGTATTGGTGAAGAGTCGAAGGAGTGCATTTGGCTGTTGCGCGGTCGACGGCATGTGGCGCGGCGGTCGACTGCGACCGTGCACGAAGACTGGGTTTGGCTTTGGATGATCGGCGGTCGACCGCGCGTGGCGCGGCATTCGACCGCGGCTGGCCCATGCATTGGATTGGGCTCTGGAGTTTTGGCGGTCGACCGCGCATGGCGCGGCGGTCGACCGCGATGCGGGTTTTGGGTTGAGTTCTGTTTCCAGACCCGTTTCGTTTTGGAGTTGTATAAGTACCCAAAAGGTGTTTTTAGGGTTTGAGCAAGCAAGGTTTTGAGCTGAGCAAAGGGGTTTTCTTTGAGCTTCTATTCTAGGAGCATTTGGAGAGATCAAGAGTGAGTTGTTGTGGGTTTTTGGTGAGAGATTTGTAACCCTAGTTTGTTCCTCTTGATTTCTAATAGTGAAAACTTCCCTCTCCTTGCCCCGTGGACGTAGACATTCGCCGAATCATGTTAAAATTGGTGTTTGATTGCTTGTGCTATTATTTGGTTGTTTGGTTTATCTTCTCTCGACGGTTGGTTTGGTTTCTCGAGGCACAACAATAACGACCATGGATAACAGTAAGCCAATGTGCTATGAAGTATGTGAAGTAAATGAAAAAGGCGTCATTTATGTTACTTTCGAGAAGAAAAGTATATTTGTTTCTTTGAAAACTCTACTTCCAATACTTCCTTAGAAGTTAATGTGGCACCTATATGGCATCTCTACTTCTTGAATCTTTTTCCTCCCCTCAAGGCTCCGAAGTACCTCGGAAGTAGATTAAATTGAGTCTATTTAGGAATAAAATCATTTTTGTTATTATATGGATATTTTCATACTCTAAATAAGATCCTGAAAAATCATCTTTTTTTCTCTTCCTAACAATATTTATTATTGCTACCAAACGGAAAAAATTTAATGAAGTGGAAGAAACATTATTTCCTCTATTTTCAAAAGTTTAGGAAACAAACAAAAAAAAAGTACTTCAGCTACTTCCTAATTCATAATTTCAAAAATAATAGATTTGATTTACTTATTACTTCTAATACTTCCTATCAACCAAACATGCCTTGCAGATATGAAGATGATGAAGGAAAACAGAGAAATCGACCACGACGAAGAAAAACCATTTCAAGAATCCATAGCCCAAAGCCAATCCCCGAACAAATCCAGCGGTTCGACTCCTTAGGTATGAGTGAAGTATCTGTAGCGTTCTAATTATTAGAACTCAATGTTATGATGACTAAAGTTTCTGCAACTTTTGTCGGATGGCACTCAAGAACTCAAATTTCATCTTCTTTACTAATACATACAGGAGATTAAAACTGCAAGATTTTCGATCCAAATTCCTAGTCTTGTCACGACTTTATTAATATATAACCCAATCCACATCAAAACACAGCAACAGTTACACACATTAATTAATTTGACTAAATCAGAAGGCGGGAAATTGGAGTAGCCTCTAAATGAGCTACCCTCGACATAATAAACCCAAACCTCTCATCCATTTCCAACCCAGAAGGCGACACGCCGTGCGGAAGTCTCCAGTCAAAGCAATGAACTAGCTGGGCCAACACCAGCGGCATCACCGACAGCCCGAAGCTCATGCCGGCACAAATTCTACGGCCGGATCCAAACGGAAAATAGTGAAAATCATGGCCCTTGAAATCCGGGCTGGTTTTCTCGAACCTCTCGGGTATGAACTCCTCGGCGTTGGGCCAGAAGTCCGGATCCCGGGCCACCGCCCAAGAGCATAACGTGATGTTCGAGCCGGCTGGGATACGGTAGCCATCAAGGGAGATGTCCATCCTGGTGCGGCGGGAGACGAAGGCAGTTAACCCATGGAGCCTGAGTGATTCTTTGATCACCATCCCCAAATAGGCGAGTTTCGGTATGTCCAATTCCTCGACCATTCTATGTGGGCCCACAACTCTCATTAGTTCGTCTTGGAGCTTCTTCAATCCTAGGGTGCCTTAAAAGCTCCGCGAAGGCCCAGTCGATGCCATAGGAAGTTGAATCTAGAGCAACTATGAGCACCTCCTGCAAGGAATTATCAAGTTAAATGCCATATTCCTGAATGTTATTGAAACGTCAACTTGCATAATACCAATTAATAAAAATATTTATAGCACATAAGTTGACAGCAAGGATATTTTTGAGGTATTTAAATGACAATATATTAGATAGTAATTGTGTGAAATGCATGGTTTCCTTACCGTATCGCCTTGATAGTTGGGTTTGTCTTGGTTATTTACCACTTTGCCACCCACATTGTTTAACATATAAATATGGATTGTTTATGGTTTCTAAACATGAGAAAATAGTTTAGTGAGGATAGAGAAGTTGTTCTTTACTCTAGAGAGATTGTGAGAGAGAGATTTTATAATCTTCTATTCTTCATGATCTCGAGAAGGTATTTTCTTTCGCCAAATTGAATTGTTCTTGTGTTTGTTGTTTTCTTCTCAAAACTCACCCTTGATAATTCCGTGATCAAAGGTTCTCGCACGGCGACTCGTATCACCTCCAGTCTCTTTGCCTGGAACCTTTTGAAGTAGGCTCGAAGACTCTCTCCGGGCCCCTGCCTCATTTGGATCAACACATGAGGGGACAACTTCTCATTGGTGTCAGCCAGGAAGTGATGTATGAACTTTTGGTTGAGTTGTCGGAAGCTGCTGATGGACTTCTTTTTAAGAGCATTCCACCAGAGCTTGGCACCCCCTGAAAGAGTGATAGGGAAGCATCGACAGATAACCGCTTCTGAAGCTTAGAGCATGCTCATTACATCATAGTAGTTCTGAACATGCTCGGAGGGGTCACCCTCGCCTTTGTACTTCTTCATGTTAGGCATATTGAACTTCTCACATGGGGCATTCATAAGGTCATCTGAGAGAGGGGTGTTCCCCCGATGGCGTCTACGACCGGTCTATATACTCGGTCGTATCCAGAGGCCCCTATGGTAACAGAGGGGGCTGGAGAGGCACTGTGATGGAGGAGAGTCTTAGAGACCACTCCCCTGGTGTGATCCCCTAAGTGACCTGGGCCTGGACTCTTACCAGTGATCTCTTGATGATAGTGGTGATGTCGGTGAGGCTCGTCAGCACGAGCCGATCAATGCGGTGGTGGTGATGCATGTTCGACGTGATCCCTCGACTTCTTGGCAACAGTATGAGGAGTCTGAGGCGGGACTACTCATTGTGCTCCAGAAGGAGGGCAAGTCTCAAACCAATGGTCTCTAGAAGGTGGGGGAGAGCTAAAGTAGCTTGTTGTGGCTGCGGAAGCAGGCTGAGAAAAGTTTGCTAGTAAGGGTAGTGAATTGCTCTTAGAGAGACTGAGAAAGCTTCTGAGCTGCTTCCTTAAGCTGGGCTCGAGTAACGTAGCTCTGATGTGGTTCTGAAGGGTGAGGTTGATCAGACCTGTGTGTCGGCCTTCATGTTTTGATGATGTTTAACAAACAATTTACGACTAATATTATTATTTATCTAGTATTTGTGTTTATCTATTTATTATAGACAAACAATATGTTAGAGGATGGATGGATTGCGCCATAACGATCATATCAAATGGAGGTTGGCGGAATAGTGGTTGAAGCATTGCTATTCAAAGTTGAAGATCCAAGTTCAAGCTTCATCCGCAAGTTTACCAAGTCGAGCTTATTGAAGACCTATAGCTTGGGTAACATTAGTTTAGGTTTATATTATGTGTGTTAGTACTTTAAGCTTAATCATATATACACACACACACATTATATTAGTTTTCTTGTATATATATAGTTATATATATATACAACACAAGTTTTGTTTTTATATATATATAGTCATATTGTATGTTGGAAAATTGCAGTAAAGAGGAGAAAAAGAAATTTGACTTTGATTCCTTTAATCTCGGTTACAATTCGATTACAAAAGAGAGGAGAACGAATTTGGTTCTCCCATTTGTTTAAAACTGGGTTCTTCTCGGTAGCGATGGAATGCCTCCTTCGATTGCTTGCGTCGAATTTGCTCTCCGTTGACGATCCGACCGTCTCTTATCTCGTGAGAACGATAAACTTCTATGGAAAGTTTTATAAGCAACTCTTTAACGAGTTTAAGAACTCTGAATGAGTTAGAACTCTGTGAATAGAGCTGTTAGAACCGTAGATTCGGTTAATGACCAAGCGGATATTCTGCTGTTGAAGAATCCATTCAGATTTGATCTTCTGAACTTGATTCAAAAATTCTATCTCTAAGGATTTCGTCTCTCTTGCCGTTCTGAGCAGTTGAGATCTTGAATCACCTCCAAACCTGTACGGTTTTGATGTTGAAAATCCCACCCTTAGCTCACTTTTCCGTTCCAAAAAGCAAGCCCTTAACTCAGTTGAGTTTGTTGAGCTTTTATAGGGGGATAAGAGGTTGTAACTGCCCTCTAAATCCGCTCCTAAGTGGGCGTGATTTCCTCAGATCGTGGGGAAACGGTTCTAAAACCGTTCGACTCATTTTTGAATGAGTCAAACGCCCATCTTGGCGTTCAGGACCCTAAACTCGCGTCTTAGGAATGAGACGCGAGGTTGGGTGTTGGCTGAACGTCTAGAACGCGAGGGTCGCTCGCGTTTCACATGTTGTAGCTTGGAAACGCTGAGGTCGGGTGTTGATTGAACCTCAAGAACGCGAAGGTCGTTCGCGTTTGACTTGTTATAACTTGGAAACGCTGAGGTCGTGTGCACTTCCAGAGTTGTAACGCGGGGCTGACTTCCGTGTTTTTAGAAGAAGTTGGTTGACTTGTAACCTCTTCTGTAAGATGTTGCAAGGACCGTCATTCAGTAATCCTCACTTAAGTTGTTGTGGGATGTGAAAGTCGTCAGATTGTAACTCTCACTGTTGATTGTGAAGACCACTGAATAGAGTTTTCATCAGCTGTCAAAAGTGTCATTGAATTGTAACTCTTCTCAATCTGTATGAAAAGTCCTCCATTCGTAACCTTCGTTTGTTAGCACGAAAGCTATCTGATTGTAGCTTTTATTGTTGGAATTTGATAGGAATCTCTTCTGTTTTGATTATAAGGATGAATTCTGCTTCTTGATTTGAAGGAACCATTGCCTTGTAATCTCGTGGGGATCAGCTATCTATTGTGATTTTTAGACAGCCTACAGAACCCCCTCTAAAGTTTTCGAAAGTTCGCGGTTGACTAGGACGAATTTTCAGAATACTTTGGATTCCAAAAATTTTGTGGATTGATTGTTCACTTCGTCTGATCTGAAGACATCGTGAAACTGGTTGTCGGGATATCGAACTTCTATTCCCTCGAACCAAACAAAATAACTTTTGAGTCTTGATGATACTAAAGAATGAAGCACGCTCCAAATCGAGTCTGATAGTTTTAGCGTTGCTAATTGTAACCCGCCTACTCCCAGCTAATAGACTCCTCAGTGGAGTCACTTGTTGCTTCTCGATTTTGGTCACCTTGATGAATGACCTTAATTTTCCTCCATTTATTTGAGGTTGCGTCGTATTTGCTGTTGATCATAACGCGTGGATGAACTCTATGCCTGAGAGTTTGAACGCGTAGGTGAGCCTCGCGTTTGGAATCTCAACCAACTCGAACGCCAGGGTTGAGTTTGGGCGGGATTCTGGTCTCGAATCCCGTCCGTTAAGATTTGACAGCTCACAGCTGTCTATAAATAGACTGCTGGAGGTCATGTCAAGGGTCTCTCGACTCTTCTTGAAACTCCAATGAAAATTTTCATTCTCATCTCCGGCGAGCGCTATTCCTCTTCTCCTCCGACGAGAATCTATGGCACCCAAGAAGGCTGTCATCCGTCCCTCAAAATCTGACGTCGCTGCAGCTCAGGGATCGACGCTGTCTGCGTCGGTCGGCGGCGCTGATGCTCAGGCGAACATGCCGCCCCAACTTCCTTTGATTAGCGGTGAGTACAACCTCCGTGGTCATTAAACTTGCTTTGGCAAGTTCTGATCTTTAAATCAACGAGGAAACTCGTTTTGACGACGCGGGGCTTGACTCCGTCGTTTAGTATTTTTGATGACGAGGGGTTCGACCTCCTCGTCTTACATTGTTGACGCGAAGTTCGACCTTCGCATCTGACATTGTTGACGTGAGGTCCGATCTTCGCGTCTGATGTTTTTTACGCGAGGTTCGATCTTCGCGTCTGATGTTTTTGATGCGAGGCTCAACCTTTGCGTTTGAACGTTTTACTAACACTGGGTTCGACTCTCGCGTCTGAACTTTTTATTGACGCTGGGTTCGACCCTCGTGTCTGAACTTCTTGTTGACGCTAAGTTCGACCCTCGCGTCTAAACTTCTTGTTGATGCCAAGTTCGACCCTCGCGTCTAAACTTTACCTTTGTGTTGTCTAACTTTTTCTTTGTTTTGCAGTGCGTCATACCAGCGAGCCTCTCCCTTTTCGCCACCATTTTGGTCATGAAGGTAGTGTGGATCTGAATATGACCTTCAACCTACGCCAAGAACTCCCAGTCTTCCGAATTAAGGATAAGAGTCGTGCAGAATTAATCACCCAAGCTTCTCCCGAGACCCTTAGGATTTTGGTTACGGATGCTCGATTTGAGAATCCAAGCCGCAAGCCAATAGTCAAACCTGGGTTCCTCTTCGGGGATTATGTTGACTTCGAGGCCAACACTGCTTATGATGGGGATTACAAATGGCTGCGAAAAGTTGGAGAACGCAACCTTTTCTTGCCCAACATGGAGAGGATGTTCCGCATATCATATTTCCAGTGCGCTTCCATCCCAAGGCGAATGGAGTGGCCCCTGGTTAAAGATCAAGATGGAGTCGTTCTCGGGACCCTGACTTTCCAAGGGGTCCGCACGGTTGGATATAACCGACTGGTGACATCTTTACAGTCAGGATTGTTTGCCAAGGAATACCCTATTGGCGAAGTGGCTAGTCCTGCAAACACCTTTGCCAAGAAATTTCTGACAAGGAAAGGAGAATTTCCCGCGCAGGGATTTAGGACTCCTGGCTGGGTTCATTCTCCGGCGACGGGGTGGTGGACTCGGATGACCAAGTTCGTTTTGGACAAATTGAAAGCACCTCTTGCTCGAGCTGGCTTGCAGATTCCTATACGGGCCACTGAGTTTGGGATTGTCCAAAGTCATTTTCACTTCTTCTCCATACTGCAGAAGTATAATCCTGAGACTTGTACCTTCTTCACCCCTGTGGGGGAGTTGGGCTTCGCTCTTCACGAGATGCATGAAGTCTTGAGTCTTCTCCTTAGGGATTTACCGTACGAAGAGTTTGTTCCGGGGTCAGCGGAACTTAGAATTTTGAAGAAGACCAGCCCGGAAGTCTACGCTACTCTTTGGGAAGTCATGTGTCACTTCCACATCTGTATGCAACAGACAGGGGCTCGAGGAAGCGGCATTAAGCAAGTGTCTTGGGCGGAATATTTATTCCAGAACTTGACCAATAAGGGAGCCTCAGTGACCAAGTTACCTGCAAGCACTTTGGAGGAGGTCCAGGCCAGAATCGACGATGCTACTTCCCACTACACCAATGAGGCCAAGGAGGATGTCTTCCCGTCTCATACGGAATTTGAGAGTTTCCACTACCAGGCCATGCTCCCTATTTCTGATACGGCGTTTTGGCTGGATACTTAATGTTGTGGCTCAAGCGGTGCGTCGTTCCTACCAGACCGATCGATGCTCTTGCTGCTGAGGTGATCTACCCTGCTGTTCTCCTGGCACATGGGAGACCATTGAATCTGCTTTACGCCATGGTGGGCTATTTGCAGAGTGGACTATGGGAGTTGGCCTTAGAATTTGTTGATGTTACCGAGGTAGAATCTGGGGGCCACAAAGCTTTCAAAACTCCCAATCCCAGAGTGCCGTTACCATACACCTATCTGATGGCTTGGTACGTACTCCATTGTCCACCTCTAATGAGTGCGCCCTCTCCCTCTGAAGACTCATTTATCCCATTCGTGCAACGATTAGAATCTGCAAAATAGGAAGGGGGATATATGGTTAGAATTCATCAGATTCTATCGCGGGACACTCACTACCATATATGGCATTGTTTCCCCGATTTTGAGGGCGACGTCTATGGAGCAGAATATCAGGACGTAGCAGGTCCTAATGGATTCACTCAGCTGAGCAGGGGTGTCTTCCATTGGCTGCTCTCTATCAGGCCAGGCTATTTGATCTTCCGGCAAGTTGCTCAGTGTTTCCTTGAGCCCTACCAGCCCTATAGGTTTGCTCGCCAATTTGGTTATGATCAGTTGTACATTGGGAACCCTCGTCCTCAGCTCTCAGCTGTGAGTAACATATATGAAGGGGTCAGGGCTTGGTACTATTCCATGGCAGGTTGTACCAAAGCGACCTTCAGACTTCCCCACAAAATACCCAACTCTTATACTTCCATAAGCTTCTGCAATTGGTATTTCGCCGCTTCCCAAACTCCTGATTACAACTTGAATACATCTTGCCTAAAAGACATTAGGCATATGTATGCTTTAAGGAGAGGATCCAAAATGTCTCGTCTGAGAGGGATCGACGAGTTCTTATCTATTGAAGACCAATCTGCCGGGCAAGAAGAGGAACGAGGAGCTGAGCCTGTTCCCGGAAAGGAGCAACAAGTGGTTGAGCCTCCCACGATGAGAGCGGCAGGGAAAAGGAAATTATCTGCAGATGAAACCGGCCGATACGAGAAGCAGATCCGTCGAAAGTTGATAGTGGGATCTCCTCCACCTAAAGCCCAACAAAAATCCAAATTAATGGCTGATGCAATCAAAGCTGCTGAAGATGAAGACCAACAGGAATCTTCAGTTGCAGGCTTGCCACACAGAACTGGGCTTCGTTCTCGTGGCCCGGCCTTATCAAGTGAAACTTCTTCTTATCATCCCCCCGATGACGAAGAGGGCAGATTAATGGCTGCAAATGCAGAATCTGCTCTAGTGATGGACCTTCCTAAGTCTCCTGCATCGGAACCAGGGGGTCTCGAAGGGACTCCATCCCCTCATCCTTCAGTATTAATGTCACAAGCTGGTGATTTAATTCCCAGTCCTACAACGGGACTAATGAATAAACCAACTACTGGTGCCAATATTCCTGAACCTTTGGCTACTCAGGATGATGAGGAGCAAGTTGATTATGAGGGCTCCTCAACTGGTGATGCAGTTGACGAAGATAGAGGTGATGATGATGCCAAAATTGGCAATGCGCCAGGTGACGGTGAAGGAGATGATGGGCATGATTCCATGGATGACATTACCACTTTTGACGAGGCTCCTAAGGTTCCATCTGATAAAGCATCTGGTTATACTCCTTTCTACCTTACTGGTAAGCTTGGTTTGTTTCGACTTCTCCCACATGCTTTTTCCGTGTTCCGACCATTTTTTCGTGCAGGTTCACCTACGCTTGGGACTACTTCTGCTGCTTCTTTAGAGGAAGAACCTGTGCCGGCATCGACTCCTTTACCAGAGCAACCTTTACCCGGCTCACCTATAGCAACTGCTACATCTGCCGAGTTGCCTGAGGCTACAATTGTGACTCCTCCTTCAGAACAACAGCTCGTGCTAGTGTCGGCTCCTTTGCAAGAGCAGCCTTTACCTACCTCATCTACTGTAGCTGCTTCACCTACCGCATTGCTGAAGATCTCGCTTACTCCAACAGAGGCACAACCAAGCACATCTTAGGCAAGGGCGATGATGGCTTTGACCTCAAGCCCTTCACAATTGAATGTTTCTACCGCTTCTGCAGCTTCGGCGCCAGGATCCCCCGCACCAATTTCGATAGCTAAAGGAGCGTCTTCGGCTATGGTTTCCAGTCTCGCTGACACACCTGAATTTCTTCAGATCTCTCTAGTATATCTAAATAGCCTTGCGAAGACGGTGGTTGAATACATGGTGAATGGCCGGGGAACTTTGAACTCTTTTCTACCTCTTCTGGAGGCAGGCTTGAATTGAGTCAGGAGTGTGGGCAACACTCAGTGGTTCGAGCGCTGTTCGGAAATTATTCTCCATTTGGAAGAGCAATTACGATGCTTCGAAACATTGGGCCACAAAGAGCTTCGACCGTAAATCATGTCAACTTTAGCTGGTCTTCAGGTCGCAGAGGCAGCTCGCCGAGAAGCGATGGAACGGGAATTAGCTCAGAAAGAGCGTCGGACCGTAGAGCTTCGTGAGCGTAACATTCGGAAGCGAGAAGAACTAGACCGCTCAACTGCTTCTGTGAATGCTTCGGGACAGACTTGTTGAGGCTGAAGCCGAAGTCCTACGATTGAAGGCTGAACTTTCCCGCGAAGAAGGCATTGCCAACATTCTTAGTACTCAGCATGCAAATGGTACTTTGGAATACCATACACAATCCCTAGCCCTAGAACAGGCTAGGAACGAAGTGGCGGCCACCATCATACCCAGTGAGGAGGAACTCCGAGCGAAGGCTGAAGCTATGGTGCGAGCTACTCATGAGAAGGAGTTAGCTGAAGTTAAGGCTCAGCTTATTTCTTTTGACTTGTTGCGTGAGTAGATTTGGTTTTTGTAATGTTCTTTTGATGAGAACAAGGTTGTTTTGTATCACTTTCTTCTAACTTTTTGAATAAAAAATGATATTGGTCCCTCATTGTTTCTTGCATTTGTCATATTTTGATTTTAAGTAACAAGTCACGAGAAACGCCCGAGATGTATTTATAACTCAGCATAGATTTCCAGGATAACCCGGATTTAGAAAGTTTCTTTTATTATCATTTAAGATAACTTTAGAAAATTTCAAAATGTTGGGGATAATTGTTGGATCATTCTCCCGGAACAGAGCTAAAGAGTAGAATTCTTCCTGTGTTATTTTGACTTTAAACATTGAAAGAAGTCTATAGGCGCCAGAGGTGTGATTTTAACTTGGCGTGGACTTTTTTCCTGTGGGGAGATTCCGAACTTTTCCTTATTATCACTAAGGACAGTTCTGGAAAGTACTTGGTCCCTTGAGAATCTTATGAGAACACTTCTTATATAGCGAGATAAAAAGGTTCAAATAAGGGGGTTTGAACTGTTAGAGGTGTGAGATTAATATAACAGAAAAAGACGTTACGATCGGAGCAATTATGAGGACTTATCGCTCTATTGGGAGAGTCGATGAGTTGATTTTTGTCAAATGTGTAATTTTAACGTGATAGGGGAGAGATTACGATCGGAGCAATTCTGAGGACTTATCGCTCTATTAGAGAGAGTCAATAAGTTGATATTTGTCAGAGGTGTAGTTTTAACATGACAGGGGAGAGATTGCGATCGGAGCAATTCTGAGGACTTATCGCTCTATTGGAGAGAGTCAATAAGTTGATATTTGTCAGAGGTGTAGTTTTAACGTGACAGGGGAGAGATTGCGATCGGAGCAATTCTGAGGACTTATCGCTCTATTGGAGAGAGTCAATAAGTTGATATTTTTCAGAGGTGTAGTTTTAACGTGACAGGGGAGAGATTGCGATCAGAGCAATTCTGAGGACTTATCGCTCTATTGGAGAGAGTCAATAAGTTGATATTTGTCAGAGGTATAGTTTTAACGTGACATTTGTGGGGAAGATATTTTAGCGTCTCGCTGGGGAGGATTGCTAACTATTATCATCGAAGTAATGAGTTGTGATATTTGTGATTTGAACAAGACTTGGGAATTTTTTTATTACCCCACAGAAAAAGAGTTGATAAACTGGTCATTTATTGCTCTGCTGGAGAGAACTAATAAATTGACAATAATCCGAGTGATTTTGAAGATTTATCATTCTGTTAATGAGAATCGATAAGTGGGTTCTGACAGAGGAGCTATAGCCGCATTTGTATTAATGTAAGCTAAACTTAGACTCTGCAGAGATGGTAATCGTCTAGAGCGAATCATTAACCCAATGAGAATTTTGATCCTGCTGAGGAGGTACATAGGTTTTTATTAACACTCTGTGAAGAGGTCTTATGCCTTTGAGGAATAAGTGTTGATTCTTCATTTGGAAGAATAACAACGCTAAGGTGACCCTCGCGTATGAGATTTGAAACACGGGGTTACAGGCCTTCATAACGCTGGGCTGGGCCTTGCGTTTGGGAATTTGAACGCGACCGTGAGCTTCGCGTTTTGAAAATGGTTGGGATTCCCTCATAGAATCCCGTGTCACCTCAACAGCTTGACGGCTGTTATAAATAGACCTGAGTTGTCACATCAAGAGTCATTTGACTCTCTAAATTTTCGGCTATTTCCAAGAACGAGGGCTCTCGTTTGATTTCGGCGAAGTCTCCGACGAACCCCGTCTTCCTTGTTCAAAGACGTTTCCTCTGATCGACTGTGTTGATGGCGCCTCGAAGAATGGGTTCCAGTTCCAGGAAAATCGTCGGAGCGTCTTCCGACACGCCGTCGGCTGAGGATGCCGGCGGTTGTTTTCGTCAAAAGTTGGTTTCGCCGTGGAATTCATTATATCTTCGATCGATTACAACAAATTCAAAGAAATAGCCTTTTTATAAGACCTCTTTTACACAACAAAAGAAAATTACAACTTTTTAGAAACAAACGCAGGATCGTTGTTTGGATCGCTGCTTGCGTGGGATCTTTGCCTGTGCCGGGGGTGCGTTAGCCCGTGGACCACCGATTCACAGATTCTGATTGAATCGTGAAGGTTTTGGGGATTCTTCCTTCGTTTATCGAAGTAAGAATTTGAAGTGAATATCTTATCGATGTAAGATGTTCACTCTTCCAAAGATCAAGTCAGAGCTTAGATCTCTAGGAATGGCCAAAAAGCTTCTTGAGGATGTTTGTGAAGAAGGAAGATTCTCTCTCTTGCTCTAATTCACCAAAAGCTCAAGTCTCTCTGCCCCAATCTGCTCTCTCCCCTGGCCTCTGCCTTTATTTCGTGTCTAGGGAGGTATTTATAGGGATAGGAATGAACAACAGTTGAAACGGAGGCGAAACAACTGACAAGATGAACTCTATTTGGCCACGGCACTCTATGCTGCCGCGGCTATTAGCGCTGCCGCGGCCAAAGGAGCGGTTACCACCACGTTTCATCGTGTCTAAAACCGTTCCCCACGACTTTTAATCACCTTCTTTCGTGGTTCAACTGCTTTTCCACGTCAGCACACGTTCTATTTCAGATATTCTGCCACGTGGACTTAAAGAAATCATCGTATAACTGCTTGGTAACCGCCACAGCATCCTTCTATAATAGCCGCGGCAAGGTTGACTGTCGCGCTATAGCCGCGGCAAGGTTGGCTGCCGCGCTATAGCCACGGCACCATATGCTGCCGCGCCACAGCCGCGGCACCACCAGTCGCCGCGCCTTAGCCGCGGCGCCATCAGTTGTCGCGCTTCAGCCGTGGCACTATGGGCCATGTGCACATGTCGTTCTTCTTTGTTGAGTTGTTTCCTTTAAATGATCTCTTCTGGTATTTGGATGTCTGTGAGCATTTTTTGACGCCTACAGCGGTGTCCTTGTTCATGCGGGAACATCGTCATCATCGTCACCGCCGTAGTGGCTTCCCTGTCGTGGTAAGTATCGACCGAAATAACCTGCCTTGGCGAGTTCTTTTGAAAACCCTAGATGGGTTTTTGATAACAAGAACGATGACTCGTTCTTGTTCGATAAAAACGCGGGGTTAGGATTCCATGTGGGTCTCGACCCTCACGTTCAAATTTTTCATCAAGAGGTTCGACCTTCGCGTTGGAGACTTTTAACGCGAGGCTCGACCTTCGCGTGCAAAATTTTGTATTTATGTTAACAGCCTGTTTCTGGTTACTAACCTCTGCTTCGGATTGTGCAGTGCTTTTTCCAAATGTGTCGCTTTCGTAAGAGCACCACTTTGGGTATATTGGCGGACCTGACGTAGATGAAGCTTTCAGTCTCCAACACAGAATTCCGTTGTGTACTTTCTCTGACTCGGAGAGGACGGACATGATTAGGTCCCCCCCGATGTTCTACCCTCAGAATCTTGATTACTGATTTAGACATGGAGACTCCTGTCGGTCGTGCTCAATTTCCCAAACCAGTGTTCATATTCGGAGATCGAATATCCGTCGATGATCATCTCATACATGCAGAAGATTCGAAGTTGTTGCGGAGAGTTGATAATCGCTTCTTCTTCCTTCCAAACATGAAGAGGATGTACCCACTCTCCTATTTCTTGAATGCAAGTCATCGCCGGGGCTTGACTTTCGACATAGTCAAAGAGAGAGAGAATGTGTCATTCGGACTTGGTCATCAAGCTCACACACGAATCGGTGGACAACTCAAGGGGCTAAGACCAGGCTTATTTGAGAAGAAGGATCTCGCTCCCGAGGTGCCACATCCCGCGAATGTTTTCATTCGTCAATTTATTGCCGTTCATGGTGAATTCTCCACCCAGATGTTCAGATCCCCAGGATGGGTCTATTCTGGAGAAGGAGGTTGGTGGACCTGCATGGTTGATTTCGTTCTTGATGAGCTTAAAGAGTCACTTGCTCGATCAGGTCTTACGGTTCCAGTGTTAGCTACGCGACGGGGTGTCGTGCAGAGTTATCATAATTTCTTCTCTATGTTAGAGAAATATAACCCGGCCAGTTGGACCTTCTTCACACCCATAGGGGAGTTAGGTTTTACTCTTCATGAGATGCAGGCAGTGTCGGGGTTGCCGTTTGGTAGAATTCCATATGAAGAATTTATCCCTACCACTGAGGAGCTCTCCCTATTGAAGATGGCACACCCAGAAGTTTATGTCACATTCTAGGAATTAATGTGCCACTTCCACATATGCGCTCAAGTCTTTGGGATGCGTGGGGGAGGCATCATGCATACCACATGGGTGGAATATCTCTTTTAGAATTTAAACTGGAAAGACATAGCCGTGTCCCGTGTTGCAGCTATTACTCCTGAGGATGCCAAAGCTCGAATTAAGGCTTCTAATGCTACCTACAAAACAGAACATGCAGAGGGGGACTTTGAGGCTGGTATTGAATTTGAAAGCTTTCATCACCAAGCTACAATTCCCACTTCTGACACTGCTCTTCTAGCCGGTTTCTTCATGATCTGGTTAAAGCGGTGTGTAGTACCGTCGAGGCCGGTGGAAGCTATATTAGCTGAGGTTGTATACCCAGCTATTCTGTTAGCGCATGGGAGACCTGTGAGTCTCCTCACTGCCATGGTAGGTTGCATACAGAACGGCCTAAGGATGTTGACCTCTGAGTTCCTGTGCTCCTCGGGAATTAAAGCTGCTAGGAAGAAGACAGGGAAAACTCCTCAGCCACGTACACCAGTGCCGTATACATACTTGGTGGCCTGGTTCGTACTGCATTGTCCTTCATTGATGGCGGGGGTATCTGAGGGTGTCGATGCTTACGTTCCCTTTCTTCAGAGATTAGAGTCGTCCACCTGGACTTGTACTTACATAGTAAAGGCTCAACAGCTTTTGTCCCAGAGGGACAATTACAGAATTTTTTGCTGCGCTCCTAATTTTGATGGAGCTGAGGAGAGCGCAAGCTTCATGGATATACTTTTCGAGGGTTCATCCTCCTTGGAAGAGGGTACTTTTAGATGGCTTCTCATGATCCGGCTAGGGTATCTGGTGTATCGTTTGAAAGACAAGTGTATCATTGAGCCTTACATGCCTTCCCGATTCGCCAGACAGTTTGGATATGACCAACTTTATGTTGGCAATCCCAACCCAGCCCTGGCTCAAATTGGGAACTTATATGAGGGAGCCCGCGCATGGTATTTCTTCTCTGCTGGAGGAACTCACGCGCACTTCACTTTACCTAATTCACTGCCCGGTTGTTCTACCGTTGCAGATTTTCGCAACTGGTTTGACAAGGCTTCTCAAGTCCCTGAATATGATATTTATACTTCTTGTATAAATAAGATTCGGGAATTGTATCGTTCGAGGAGCGGTTCTTCAGGCACTCGTTTGCCGGGAATAGAAGAATATTTATCCTGTGAGCATGAAGCAACTGGAGCCGTTGAAGCCCCTAGGGATTCGCCTACCATAGAACCATCTGAGAAAGAGGTTCCTATGGGGACTGAAGAAGGAACAACAATCACTAATCCCCCTGAAGACAAGGTGGCTGAGGAGATACATGCAGAAGCGTCTGATTCTGAACTCCGTCCTCCGCGATCTGGTAAAAAGGTGCTTTCTACTGCTGAGGAGGATGAATACGACAGAAGAATTCGCAAACGAATACCTGTCATGGCCAAAAACTCGAAGAGGGCCAAGTTACTGGGGGACGCGATGAAGTCCGCGCCTGTCGCGCGTTTGACCGGTGGGGAGGACGAAATGCTTCGATCGACCCCTTCTATTCCTGAGGAGGTTGGGGCCGAGGAGGCATTGCCCATTGGGGGTTCTGAATCTACTCCTCCCTCTCTTCCTCAGGATGCAAGTACGCACGAAGGCCCTTCTTCTGTAGTTGCTCCACTACTTGCTCAGGATGGACATACAGGTCTGATCTATCCAACCATTCCTCCTCCACGCTCGAGAGCTTTGAAGAAATTAGTTGAGGAACTGGAACATTGGATACAGACTATTGTTAATATCGTTATTGTTAGGGGAGCTTCCTTTGAAGATTGCGAGCCTATCCTGACCAAGTGTTTGGACGCAATCAAGGATAAAGGGGATGTATTCTGGGCTGAGCATTGTCAAGGGGGAATTGCTCTCTTGAAGACAGAGTTGGTAGCTTTCGCGGAGTTGCAATGCACCAATCTGGATTCTGAAGTGGAGCCGACTCTCTCCTTGGCCACAATGTCGAAGCTGCATCATCGAGAGATCCTTCGCAAGGACTTGTCTGATAAAAAATCTCGCATATCCTTCTTACGGAAGAGCATACTCAAGTATATACTGATACCAAGAATATTGTTTCTAAGATTCGTGCTACCGAAGAAGCTATTGCCCAACTAGAAGCTGAATTGGATCAGAAGAAGGCCCAGTTGGCTCAGTACGAGGGTGCTAGAAAAGAGTTTGAGCTTCAAAACGATCACATCTATACTGATTTTTGCCGTACACTTCATGCGGCTAAGAGAATTCGAAGGGACGTTATTGCCGCTGCTCCCCTTAAAGCAAAACTCAGAAGAGAGATTAAGGAACAAGTCAGGGTGGCTCATGAGAAGAAACTCTCCACTTTCAAGTCCAGGCTGAGATCCTTTAAGTTGATGAAGCCTGATGTTTAGATTTTGTGTTCTCCCCTTTTTTTTGCTAAGGGATTTTTGTATCATTTCCATTTTGCTCATCGTCACTTTGTATTCAAGTTGACAATGTTAAATGAAAACAATATCATTTTGTCTTTCATTATCTCTTTTGTAGAATTCTATTTCAGGACAATGAAAAGTAATACGAGTGTTGTAAACGTAGTGTAAAATCGAAACTCTCTTTATTACTACTTAGAATAATTCCAGAAAAGTTTAATCGTCAGAGGTGTAATGTTAACATGACGAAATACAAAACAGAATTACACTATGAATAAGCAACCCCCAGCCTGATTTAGCTGGGGTTTAGGGGGCTACATGATTTACGGGAAGTATCTCTTAAGGAATTTCTCATTAATTAGCATCATGAGCCTGTCTCCTTTTTGATTGATAAGGCGATAGGCTCCATTCGAATAAACTGATTCTATTACAAAGGGCCCTTCCCATTTAGGATTAAACTTCCCTTTGGTTTTGTGTGTCATCACCATGGGTCGTCTGTTGGCTAAAACCAAGTCGCCCTTCTTGAAGATCCGTTCCTTAACCTTTTTGTTGTAGGCTTTGGAAATCCGAGCTTGATACAATTCGATCTGCTGCTGAGCTTGAAGTCGTTTGTCGTCTAGGGCTTCAAGTTCTTGTAGACGTCGTTGATGTTTTTCTTCCTCTGTTAGTCCAGTTGTGATTGCGACTCTCGGAGAAGGGATTTGGATCTCTAATGGCATTACAGCTTCGCAGTCGTATACCAAAGAGAATGGTGTAGCTCTCGTAGGGGTCCTCACCGTCATGCGGTAAGCCCACAGACATTCATCGAGTCTTTCATCCCAATCACGTCAGCTCTTGGAAACAAACTTTTTAAGAAGCTTTACTATGGTTTTGTTAAAAGCTTCTGCAAGACCATTTGCGGGCGGATAATATGCCGTGGATGCGACACTTTGGATTCTGAATTTGTCACAAAATCTCTGAAACCTAAAGCTAACGAATTGTGTCCCGTTGTCGTGGACTATCCGTCTCGGGACTCCAAAACGGTAGATGACATGATGTTTGATGAACTTGATTACATTTGAAGTCTTGACTTCTTTCAACGGGATTGTCTCCGCCCATTTGGAGAAATAATCAGTCACAGCCAGGATGAACCGGTGTCCTTTGGAGGTCGGAGGAGAAATTGGTCCCACGATATCCATGCCCCATACTTCGAATGGCCAAGATACGGATGTGGGATGTAAGTTTCCCAGCGCTTGGTGGATAAAATCCCCATGAATTTGACATGCGTGACAACGTTTAGCGTAGTTAACTGCGTCTGAGAACATCTTTGGCCAATAATAGCCAATTCGTCGGAGACGATCTCCTAATTTAGCTCCGGGCTGATGAGCTCCACACATTCCGTCATGAGCTTCTTTAAGAGCCTCCTTTGCTTCCTTTCGAGAAAGACATCGAAGCAAAACTCCATCATGTGATTTACGATACAGGATTTGAAAGACAGCATCGTAATAGAATCGGAGGGCCCTTCGCTTGACAGCGGCCGCTTCCTTAGGATCGTCGGGCAAAATTACGTACAGGACGTAGTCAATGTACGGAAATCGCCAGTCTCTAGATTCGAACTCCATAGAGGTTGTACAGACTTCTTCTGTCATTATTTTGTCTGAGCTTTTCTCCGTAGGAATTTTGGGGCAGTATAGTTCACGTCCTGTGACTGGGATCGTTGTTTCGATCCCTGGCGGTAAGGCCAGCGAAGTTGTCAATGAAGCCAAAGCATCTGCGTAAGCGTTCTGGGCTTGTGGAATATATTCAATAAAGAATCCTTCGAACTTCTTGGCTTGCTTCAGCACTACGAAGTAGTACGGGATTAAGTCCTCATGACGTACTTCGTATTCCCCTCGGACTTGATTCACGATGAGCTGAGAGTCATCGTAAGCCTCAAGATGTCGAATATGAAGTTCTTCAGCAAGCTGCATCCCTAGTAGCAGAGCATTATACTCAGCTACGTTGTTGGTGCAAGGTTCAATTAGGGAAAATCCTCTTGGGATTACGTGACCGTTAGGAGAGACGAACACCACTCCTACTCCCGCGGTAATCGCTCCGTGAGGGTTTGTTCGGGATGCACCGTCGAAGAATAATCTCCACACTTGTGTAGATTCTCGAGTGACACAAGCTTCGGCGACTTCATCGGGCAATTCTTCATACAGTTTTGATGTCCCTGGCACCGGATGATCAGCTAAGAAGTCCGCCAATGCTTGACCCTTGACTGCCTTTTGGGGCATGAATTGCATGTCGTATTGTGACAAGAGAATGGCCCATTTTGCGAGTCGGCAGTTTAGAGATGATGGCTTCGTCATCAACATCCTCAAGGGATTCACCTTAGAGATGACGTGAATTGTTTGTCCAACTAGGTAATGTCGCATCTCTTGAACTGCGAATACCAAAGCAAGACATTCTTTTTCGACCAGGTTATACCGGTGCTCGGCTCCCATCATGGTTCTGCTTAAGTAGTAAATAGCTTGTTCTTGACCTTGATCGTCATTCTGGGCCAATAACGCTCCTAGAGAATGATCCATAGCCCTTACATATAACAAGAATGGTTTTCCTGATATAGGGGCCACGAGAACCGGTGGTTAGGTGAGATATTTCTTAATTTCTTCGAAAGCCTTCCGACATTCTTCATCCCAACTAAAGGACACGCCTTTCTTCATAAGCTTCGAGAAAGGTTGGCAGCGCCCCGAGAGATTAGATATGAACCTTCGAATATAGGCCAGTCTACCTTGCAGACCTCTGAGTTCTTTGAGATTCCTTGGCGGCGACATGTCTTGGATGGCGCGCACTTTCTCTGGATCAAGAGAGATTCCCTTGGATGTAACGATAAATCCTAGGAATTTTCCGCTTGATACTCCGAGGAACGATTTTGTCGGGTTCATCTTTAGTTGATGTGCTCGCATGATATCGAACATTGTCTTCAAGTCTGTAAGATGATCACCTTTATGTTGGCTTTTTACCGCTATATCATCAACATAGCACTCTATCTTCTTACGTAGATGTTCGTGAAAGATAGCGTTCATTGCGCGTTGGTAGGTTGCGCCGGCGTTTTTTAGGCCGAAAGGCATCACTGTGTAGCAATACACCCCCAGCGGTGTCCTAAATGCAGTATGTTTTTCATCCTCAGGATACATCTTGATCTGATTATACCCAGAAAAGCCATCCATAAAAGATATCCTTTCATACCCGCAGGTATTGTCAATCATAACATCAGTGATGGGAAGCGGGAACTCATCTTTTGGACAAGCTGCGTTAAGGTCCCGAAAGTCGATGCATATACGGACCTTACAGTTTTTCTTAGGCACTGGAACAATGTTGGCCACCAAGTCTGGGTGCTGTTCCTCTCTGATAAAACCTGAGTCTATAAGCTTTTTAACTTCAGACTCAATCGCTTCCATGATCTCTGGACGAAACCGGCGTTGCTGTTGTTTAATGGGTTTGGCATCCGGGTCAATATTGAGACGATGCATGGCCACTTTTGGGTCAAGACCAGGCATATCTTCATAATTCCAAGCGAAGACATCTATATATTCTCGGACGAGAGATATAAGGTCTTCTTTCTCAGATGATGATAGGCTTTCACTTATGAAAATTGGTTTTGGGTCAGATTCATTCCCCATGTTGACCTGGATTATGTTATCTTCAGTGGGTGGTTCACGTTGTTCGAAACGCATGTCCCATAAGATGTTGAGACGTTTAATCCATGGGTCATTGGTTGATTCAATTAACCCTTCATCACCTCCTGCATCTTCATCTGGGTGACTTGTTGAAACCATGTTCACAGTCATACTTTTAAAGAAAGGCCCGACACTGACGTCAGATTCCCAGGAAGATGTTCCGGACGAATGGTCCTGTCGTAGATAATAACTTATTTCATTCTCTGAGATAGAGGGAGGTGTGACATAACCTAAGCCCCTTCCGGTTTTTTGATAATAATCCGGAGGTTTTCCTTCGGGGGTTAGAGACATTCGAATTGGTGTTCGCCTTCCTTTCCCGAAGTTTAGACCCTGTTTTTCGTTAAAGTTATACCCCATTCGTTTCATTAAATGTGTAGAATTAGGTTCGTGGTAATGAAATTGGGGATCTCCGTCACCTTCCTCTGAACTTCCTCGTTTGAGTTGTTCGGATTTGACTTTACCAAAATAGATCGGCTTCTGCCCTTTCCTTTTGGATGGGACTTTGAAGAAAGCCTTTTGTGCATCTTCTACTTCTTCATCAGAAGTGAAGGATGACTTAATTAGCAAGGTGAGAGATGCTTCTGCACACAATGTGTGCCGTGAGTTGGTACCTGCATTATGATCATTCTCTATTTGTTTACTTTTAGAGGACACATCAGACAAGTACGCCAAAATAAAATCTTCATTAATGCACCATTCACCCCCACTCGGTACATTATTGTTATTCTCACCCTGACCCATTACATCTAGATTCAATTCCCATGGACAATCATCTTCAGGATCCGGTTCAGTGTCGGCTTCATTGCCGCTGTCCGCATCTTCTTTCTCCTGGGATTCGAGGTAGAAGACGGAGTCTGTTCGCGGGAAAATTTGTAGCTTTCTTCATTGATATCATTGCCATCTTAGTTAACAACTTTATGCGTTACAAAGATCTGGTCTTTTTATAAGATCCGGTTACAATGAAAATCAAAATACAAAAAAGAAAGATTACAATTTGTTTCCTTTTATATCGAACGAATCGCGAGCTCCTGTTTTGCGGTCACTCGCTTTGTGTGGGTTCTTTGCCTGCGTCGGGGTTATTTGCCGTGGACCACCGCGTGATCTCGATCCGGTCGGATCTACACGATATAACGGGTATTATTCCGCGAAGGAAATAATAGCCGGGTGGGGTACTAATTCGCCAAGGAAATAGTAGCCCAAGTGTCGAAATCGACCAAGCGAATTCGAGACTCTTCTCGGGATCTAAGAACCAAGCTTAGATCCGGAGAAAAATCGTGTAGATCTCAGATCCGGTCCCTCTCGAACTCTTGCCTTATTTGGCGTGGATGATCGCCGAGCACCGGATCTCAAAGTCCAAGTCTTCAATCTTCTAAAGCTCCAATCTTTTTTAGATCTCAGATTCCAATCCGGCAGAGCTTCGACCCTCCAAAATCCAACCTTTGAAAATGAAGAACCCCTCCTCTATTTATAGCCTCTCTTCACTGTGCGTATGCACGTGTACACATCACACACGGGAAAAAAGGGGGGGTGCCGGCCACCTTAGGGTGGCTCGGCTTTGGCCGAGCCACCCTAGGGTGGCTCGGCCTTGGCCGAGCCACCCTGGGGTGGCTCGGCCACCGAGCCACCCCGGGTTGGCTTGGTTCGGGCCGAGTCCCCCCGGGTGTGTTCGTTTTGTCCGTCGTTCGGGTTTTACGGTGTTTCCGATTCTGATTCGTTGTTGATTTGGACTTCGATTCGGTTGTGTGGTTGACTTGTTCGGATTCGATTCGTTTTGATCCGATTCCAAGTATGGCAGTAAACCCACTTCTGAGTTCGAGTCCGAAACCAATCTTGATTCGATCGTTATATCACCGAGTTCGCTCTTGTTTAGATGACTCGGTGATTCCTCGAAACGTTGGTTCGATTCTGCGTGCGAGTGGATACATTCCACTGCTTGGGTGCGATTTGTTGGCTTCGTCGCCTCGTTAACCTGCTCCGTTGCGTATGGCTTGGCTTCGGCGTTGGCGAGCTAACGGCCTTGTTTGGATACGTCGCCCGATGGTCCGTTTGTCGAATTGACGTTATCGAGCTGTGATAAGGGACCTATAGGCAATTTTATACGCCTACAGAGTCGGTGTGAAAGTTTTCCACTCCTCTGAAGGGATATTTCTCCGCGATTAGGGTTCGAACCTCCCCTTCATCATTGGCATATTTCATGACCTGATGTAGGGTAGATGGGACAATACGGTTTGAATGTATTCATGGTCGTCCTAACAAAAGATTGTAGGACGTGTCCACATCTATTATGTAGCAGGTCACTTCGGACTTGAGATCCCCAATTTGACACCTGAGTTTGATCTTCCCCAGGGGCCGAGTGCTGTTTGCATTAAACCCAAAGATGGTGGTCTGAGTAGTGTTCAATCGGTGCATAGGGATTCCTAAGACCTGCATGACCCTATAGGGCATGATGCTGAGTGCTGAGCCCGGGCAACCTGAACACGGCTGATTTCTGACGACCCAATGTACCCTGTATAATACAGAGGTCTATCATGCTTGTGTTTTACCTGCATATCTTCTTGAGTAAAGGATATGCAAGGTAGGCTTCTTGCTGCTTGCAGACATTGCAGACAAGATTGGTCTTCAGAAGCTTCTGGAATTGGAGTAACATGTGTAATGAAACTCTCCGTATTCTTTAAAGCTTCAATTAGAGCTTCCTTGGTAGTCTTGGACAGCCTCAGGAGCTCATATAGTGTAATTCTGGCCGATATGTTGGCCAGCTGTGCCATGACATTGAAATGAAACGGAGTGATTGATTCCCCGAGTTCCTGGTGAAGATTTTTATTGAACCGGACCTCCTTTTGCTTTCCCTTATCAGCCAGCTTTTTTGGTACAGAACCCCCAGTGTCTTGGGGTTGTTCTTCAGCTTCTTGAGGATTCTGATTGTAATCTCTCAAGTAAGCCTTCCCTGACCGAGTGCCAAGGTTGTCTCCTGGGTATGCCGCCAGGACAATCCTCTCTTCTTCTGAATCGGTGAGAGGCTTGAGGTGATCATCACTCTCAGTCACGGAGGGGCTAATCACATTAGAAGACTTAGCCTTGCCTCCCTTTTTCTTAGACGAGGTGTTCGTCCATTGTTGATCTCCTAGCAAGTCAGGGTGGACCCACATGATTTCTCCTTTTTAGGGTGGTAAGGGATACCAACCCCCTGTCTTTCTGACCATGTAAATCAATGTTTTTCATATGCATCTCTCCCTTATAGACGGGAATGATGCCATTTGCAGTGGTCATTGGTGGGAAGTCGCCGAATTGGACCGCTATCAAATTGGTAGACACGGTCTTCTGTTCAGGCTTCAGTGTGAGCACGTTTGCATTTACCAGATTTTGTAGAATGTCTTTGAAGACGTAACATTTTCTGGTAGGGTGGCCCAGGAACCTGTGATAACGACAATAGTTAGGATCGTCAACTTTTCCTGCCTCATCCGGTTTCCTGATTTCGGGAAGCTGCAGTTTGTTGTTCTTCCGAAGTAGTTGGAACAATGTGTCCACATGTTCTTCTTTGAATGAATACTGCTTGGGTGCTCTATGTTGATTTGGCGCCTTGCCTTGTTTCACGGGAGGTGGTACTCGTGTGTTGGCATCAGCCGCCAGAGTCTCCTTTCCTTTAGATCACTGAGCATTGTTCTGGTTACGTTGCTGCTGCGGTTTGGGTTGTGTGATTTCTTCAGCCTTAACACGAGCAACTATCTCTTCAGCTTGTTCTCCCTACGAAACCAGCTGTCTCCAGGATCGACATTCTTCTACCCCCATCTGAGCTAGAAGCTGGGTCTGCAAATTGTGCCTGTAAGTTTCGACTAAGGTTGATTGGGTCATACCTGAAGGACATCGCAGTGCTATGCTGCGGAATCTTTCGACATAGGTCTTGATAGACTCTTCTTTCCTTTGCTTAGTGGCGAGAAGAGTTAGGACCGAGACCTCCGTGTCGTCTTCGAAAAACCTGGCCAAGAATAGCCTTTCCAGGTCTACCCATTTCTGGATAGAACTGGCAGGCAATTTCATGAACCATTCAAAGGCAACTCCTTTAAGAGTGCCTATGAACAAGCGGGTCAAGATGGCGTCATTTGCGACCACGTCTCCAGTCTGTGACTTGAAGTAGTAGATGTGCTGATTCGGTGATCCTGTGCCATCGAAAGGTTGTAAGGTCGGAGCCTTAAACTTTGGCGGGTACGACGCTGTGTCCTACTCTGCAGGATAAGGTCGTACTACTCCTTCTTCGCGGAGCTCGCTCCTGTTGGCGATTGCATTGAGTCGAGCCTCCAATTCGTCCACCTTAGTAGACTGAGAATGCAGTTCTCTTTCTGTCTCCTTCTCGTTTTCAGAGGAGGATTCCAGATTATGAGTTTCGCGATCTGAATGGTCAGTTGCTTTTTGCTTGCCCTTCAATGTGGTTCTTTGGGATGATTCAGGTCTTTGGCCTTTTTCAGCAAGGAGCTGGGCCAACATATCCTTCATCTGAAGAAGGGTCTCTTGTTACGCTTGGAGTATGACGTGATGCTCGTCCACTCTCTTAGCTAAGTCTTCGGGGTTTCCTGACATGTAGACAGAAACCTCTCGAGCCACAACAGAGCTAGAAGATTGAGATTCGGCTATTGCCGAATGTTCATCATCAGAGATAATTCCTTTGGCTAACCTCTGGTAGTTAACCGCGTGAATAGCTCCTGTACGAGTTCGGGTGTGTCGGTATACCCCTTCAAACTCTTCACACCTTTCACGAACAGTCGGGGAATGACTCCTTTGTGATTCCTCAGAACTGGGATGCGAGGCTTTCCCTCGGCCAATCATATTGATAGTGACCTGAGGGTATTCAGATTCGGCCGTCTTCTTTTTATATCGGCGTTGTCGCTTGGCGGGTCTAACGACGTTCGTCAACCTGTCAAATACAGATTGCCGAGGTGCGGATGTGCAACAATGGCATTCTGAAAGGACCGCCGAGATAAGCCTCTCACATTGGCACGAGTGAGCTGCTTGTACTGTTGGTTTTCCTCTTGATAACAATTCCCGCAGATCAGGAACTTGGGAGGAAGCTTTCCCTGGGTGTAGAGGCTGAGATGGAACCCCCTGCCCTTGGGTAGATGAGATTGGTTCTTGTTGAACGTGAATTTTGAACCCACGTTGACTTTTTTGAACCTGACGGACCTCTTGATGATCGCGTTCTTGAAGAACAATGCTAGGATCGCGTTCTTGAAGAATAACACGAGGGTCGCATTTGTTAGCGTTAGGCCGAGGCCTTCGTTTAAATGATGAAACAGACCCTCGAGGGTCATAGTTTGATTGAACGCGCCCCTGAGGGTCGCGTTTAGTTGGTGAAATGGACTCCTGCGAGTCGTGTTCTGTTTGAACGCGCCCCTGAGGGTCGCGTTTATCTTTGGCAGCTTCCTTCTGAGGGCTGCATTTTGAAAGAACAACGCGCTATTCAGGGTCGCGTTTCAATTGTATCAGTCGAGGCTCGTAGTTAGGCTCATTACCGCGAAGCGAGTGTTCTGCTTTGGGAACACTACGTTCGGGTAAAGTTTCAGAAACGCGATCCTCACGTTGGGCCAACATTCGGCTCTCGCGCAAGTGTGCTCGTCGTATGGATCTTCTCCGTCTGCGAGCGGCGTTCTTCTTGGCTTGTTTCAAAGCCTTAGCAGTAACGTCGTTGACGTTGATGGAGCTCGTCTCCTCTATAGTCCGTTTATGGCCCGAAGCACGTCGTGTTGACGCGAAGGTGGGATATTTAACTCGTTGTGCGAGTTCAGCAGAGGCCGAGCCTACTCCTGAAGCGGAGGGGCTGTTCGACGATTTTTGGCCAAAGGAGAGGACTTCCTTGGGCGCTTCATCAGCAGATTTGACCTCCTTGGAGATCTTGTGGACATCACGCCTAGCCTTAAGGCTAAGCGATCCGGAGGAAAGGATTTCCTCGTATTTTGCTTGGTCGAACTCCACAACGAGAGTTTCAACAGTAGCTCCCATGAGGTGGACGTCGGACTGCGCCACCACTTCTTCGTCGGAAAAGCAAGTCCCCAGCGGAGTCGTCATCTTTTATATGTTGGAAAATTGCAGTAAATAGGAGAAAAAGAAATTTGACTTTGATTCCTTTAATCTCGGTTACAATTCGATTACAAAATAGAGGAGAACGAATTTGGTTCTCCCCTTTGTTTAAAACTGGGTTCTTCTCGGTAGCGATGGAATGCCTCCTTCGATTGCTTGCGTCAAATTTGTTCTCTGTTGACGATCCGACCGTCTCTTATCTCGTGGGAATGATGAACTTCTGTAGAAAGTTTTATAAGCAACTCTTTAACGAGTTTAAGAACTCTGAATGAGTTAGAACTCTGTGAATAGAGTTGTTAGAACCGTAGATTCGGTTAATGACCAAGCGGATATTCTGCTGT
>BQKN01054831.1:0-23963 GCA_022839385.1 Asparagus kiusianus | reverse complement strand
TGAACTTGGTAGTAAGGTGGCCAAATCTAGCTCCTACATCATGCCTCGGAGATGGTGTCTCTTTTTTAAAATAGGTGAATAGTGATTGAGGCTCTCTCTCCGAGGCATGATGTAGGGGGCGGATTTGGCCACCTCACTATCAAGTTCAATGGAGAAACTTGGTACCAAGGTTCTCCATATTTCTTATATATACTAGGTGGAATGCACGTGCACTGCACGTGATCAAATATCATAATTATTTTTCAGGTTTATTTATTTACTATAATACGGTTGCAAAAAACTTTAGAAATATCATAATATATTAATTTTTTTGGATATTTCCATGTGTGGTTTTAACATTTTTGTCTTCCAAAAAAAAGTGATGTTTAAAACCTTAAAATATTAACGATTTAAGATTAATTACTAATTTGAACGTATAATTTTAAAATATTAATGATGTAAGGGACCAATACGCAAAAATCCTATAATTATTAATAAAAAATAAATTCTTGAATTCATAAAAGAAAAATGGCAGGCTTTATCTAGTTAGTAAGGATTTTGTTCGGTTATGAAAAAATCACTTCCACCTATTGTTATCAGGCGACCGAGTATTATAGATATTCAAGAACTTTTTTCTAGTATTTAAGTTATAATGTGCAAATTCAATCAAGAAAGAAAATATAAATTATATGATTAATTTTTAAAATCTGTTGTTGTACTCTTTTTACATCTTCCCAACTACTAACTAATCTATCAAAATGATTACTCTCTAGTTTTAGAAAATTATAAATATAGTCTGAGAATAATTTATACATATTATGCACTCATATTGATTGTATTTTAACAAAATAATTCATATATATCTAATGTCAAACAACATAAAAAAATTAATAATTTAATATTAGTCCCTAAATTATGAGCAATTTAAAACATTTCAGGGAATAACATAAAATCATTGTATATTTAAAATCAAGGAACTAATATCTAAATAACCTTTACATATTTGCTCTTATAGGTATCCTATGAAATATTTGCTGATATATTGCTATATCGGCCAATATATCGGGTTAAAGACTTTATCTCGGTAATATTTCCTATTGCTTTCTTTTGTTTGGTGTTTTTTTTTTTTTGATATATCGATCGTTATTGAAAATATGTCCAATATATCTATTTGAAGATATTAAGAAAATCATGTCATTTTTAATTTGATTGTGGACTCGAGTTTGGATCGTGTTTGGGAAATAAATTTGGAACCTACAAAACCCACAAAGGCCACAATTCTTCTCCAAATCTCTCCACTCTCGGCTCTCCCAAATCTTAAGCATATTTCTTGATGCAAATTATTATATTTAAATTTCATTAATATGTTAGATTACATATTACAATGTCATGTTATGTATGAATATTATCTCATATGATACCCAATATTACATAGACATCCCTGAATTTTACAATCCGATATCATAGATTTTATTTGTTTAATATTTATATGATGTCCAACCCTTTATAGTAGTCCTTCAGAAGTCTCTTCTAAAGTTTTTTAAGCAAAATGTATAATTTTAGGAAATAATTCAAAATCTTGAGACTCATTCAAAATATGATGCTTTAATTTTTCAACATCTCCTCTACTATATAAATATAAGCTAACCATTTGGCCACATATTGTATGATGAATATTATTTATCAGTGGGTTCATATATTATTGTTTATGGATAACAAAGGTTTTAAATCTTTTATAGGCTCAATTGAACTTAAATCTTTTATAGTTTACAGCAATTATATTTATATACCTCCACTTGTATCTTGTTGCATATTTTTTAAATTTTAGATAACATATCTAGCTTGCTGCACTTAAATATCCTAAAGTTTTCCAAAATATAATGTTTTTATATTCTGTCCTCTTACATAAACATAAGAATGCTCTTTGTAATTTTCATATATGAGTTTCATGGTATAATTTTAGGACAATTCTATGTTTTCTACTCTTTCCATAAATACTTTATCAACATGCAATTATCTATTAATATATTATTTTACATTACTAATAATTAATATGATGTAGAGTTTTACAATAGCGTTGGAAGTTTTAGGGACCAAATTATACAAACTTAAAGTGACATATAATGTAATTAATTAACAATGATAATTAATTTAGTTTAGTTAGTATTAGAATGTAATATCAACAAAGAATAGGGGTAGTATATAGTCCTTGAAAATTTTTTGCACAACTCCCTCTTTTAAAGGGAGTATGATATGATATATATATATAGACACACACACAACCCAACGTGAGCCTCTTTAAATTAAAATAAAAATACAGTACAAGATATGATACCTAGTTTATAAGAATCAAGTCAAGAGTTATGAAAGTAAAGAATAAGGAATCTATAAAAACACCCTATAAAAATAAAAGGATTTATACCAGCTGTTGGAGATCATGAACATGTCATCAATGGTGTAAACCGTCCACTTCTATGAGAGTGATTCCTATAGGATCCGCACAGATAGAAGAAAATTATACTACGGCGTTCTTGTTCCGAGCTAAACAATTTAATGAGTGATTAGTTGAGCATTATGGAGACTTGACTAGTCAACGCGTGGAACGTGATCACAGGATGACCATTTGATTACTTTAGCTAGTGAACAATCGCGACATCAGCCGCAAGCCTGCAACCAATCAAAAAGGCACACCGCGAGTGACCACACCTCTCCAGACGCTACTGCCAGCGAAGAAATCCATTTAAGACAGAGGGGTCAGTGAGAGCGCTGGAGGGAAAAGAAAAAAAAAAAGAAAAAAACAGGGCCGCGATCCCCGCTGCCTGAACTAAGCGCCTCTCACTTCAAAATGACGACCCTATCCCTCCTCCATCTCCAGTACCTCTCGCCGCCGGCCAATCTCCGGCGTATCTTATCCTCCCCCACAAAATGCCTTCCTCCGGCGGCGGCGGGGAGAGCTATCGGGTCCGGTGCTCCGCCGGCGAAGCCTCGGAAGCTTCTAGATGACTCGAAGATCGAGCCACGTGGCGTGATGGACTTCATTGAGTGGTCGAGGGATTTGATCCGGCCTGATGGAGGACCACCGAGGTGGTTCTCGCCGGCGGAGTGCGGGTTGTCACGTGACGTGGAGGCTCCTCCGCTGCTCTTCTTCTTGCCCGGTACGTCATTTTTTTAGTCTCCTTTACTGCTGGAAATTTGCATGTTGCACCCTGACTTTTCAAGTTTATTGTCTGTTTGTACCTGATTCGACTACATCTTTGCCTCGTATCATTTCATTGTCTGTACTTGGCTAACCTGATTCGTTGTATCATTTCATTGTCTGTATTTGGGTTGGTGGATTTGCATATTACCAATTAAGTACCAAATAGTTTCTCATACGTAGCACTTATATGCCCTTACTTGTTTTTGGTAGCATTAATGATATACTGAAGTTTTTAAAATTTACACTTTCCTATACTATATTATGCCAACGTGAAAATATTCTCCCAAATATCTCCATGCGACATTCACATACTAATTTCAAAATGTTTTTATTCTTAATTTTTGTTAAATTTTTTACTATATCCATTATAACTTTATTTTAAAATCATACTCCCTTTAAAAGCATGAGTTCGGGGAAATCTTTCTATGGTCAATATGATCCTTAGTTTTTTTTAATATTACATTGTCATTCTAATCTATTTTAATTATCCTTTTCTTTGAAATTGGTAACTAAATGATTTATCTCATTCATAATGAGACTTCTGTAAATTTTACTTATTTTAATTCAGTGAGAAATATGAAAAATATATGCTAGCTAGAAATTAAAAGTTTTTTGACTTTGGAGAAAATATCTTATATGTTATGAAAATTATAAAAATACCCCTAAATTTTAAATTTTATAAAAAACACATTGTAAATTTCAAACCTATAACCACACTAAAAACCTACAAATAATACAAACAACCCCCAAAAATTATGTAATTTACAATAAAACACTGAACTTTTTACGAATTGCAAAATCAAACTCTCAAAAATGTAAAATTTACAAAAATCCTGATAATTTCTAACCTAATAGTACAATGAAACTATAGAAATTACAAATATCCTCTAAATAATTTATAATTTATAGAAATCACCCTTAAAAGTTTTAAACATTACAAACAAACTCTTAAATTTTAAATTTTTAAAAAAGCACCCTGAAAATTTAAACTCATTAGGAAATTAAAAATCATAGGAATTATAAATAGTCTATAAATAATTTATAATTTGTAGAAAAGACCTATAAGTTTAAAAAATTACAAAAGCGCCTAAAATTCATAATTTATAAAAAAACATCATGAGAATTTCTAACTTATAGACACTAAAATGATTATGCAAAATTAGTAACAACCACTAGAATTAAAATTTTACAAAAAAATATCATACACCCTTTAAAAGTATAGGTTTAGAAAAAACTTTTCATGGCCAATAATATCTGTAATTATTTTAAAAAAACATAACTAATTAAAAATCTATAAAATTTTATATTTACAAAAAAAACCTTAAAGTTTAGTACATTGAAAATTACCCCTCCAAAGTTTGAAAAATTTCAATGATTTTTTTGTAATTCCTTGATTTCAATGTAATGTTTAATAGTTTTATATATTTATAAATTACAAAATTTTAGGGTGTTTTTTATAATTTTTAAAACTTTTAAAGAGTAAGTTGTTCTTAAGATTATTAGGCCATAGTTAAATGTGCACATTATTATTCCTAGACAGTATAGTTTATATATGTAAAAAATTACAGTCAATCTATATAGTGGTTAAAAATATTTTGAATTTAATGTACTATTTTCTATAAATTATATTTAATGTGAACCCACCATATAATTTTGACTGTGGTCATCATAATTTTAATGTTAGATTGACTATATATGTATATAGACCATAAATTACTTTACTTTCTCACTTAATCTAATATTTATCGCTTAATAATTTAAATTATTATTTTTAAATTTAATATAAAGAGGAGCTCTAATAACATTTATTTATTTACCTATAGGATAATACAATCTCAAAATTTTTTTGCTTGAGATTTATTCCATAGTTACGCATATCAAATTAGTAACTAAAATAATAATACTTTTAGTTTTACTTCTATGAGACAAAGAATGAGATATAAAATTGAATGAGAATATTAGATAATATAAATATGAGTGAAACCACAACTAAAAGTTAACATGAATATGAGTCAAATCACAACTAAGAGTTTAATGGACATTGTTGATGTTAAGTGATCACACAATCAGTTATATCCGTGCTTGGATGAATTTGTCGAGGATTGATGAAGGGACCGCTTTCTTTCCTGACTTTATATCGGGTTCTTTGAATAGGGTATCTGAAAAATCTGCACATGTAGAAACTCACGAGAGGGTGGGGTTTGGTTCCCCCGTTGTACCTCTGACGATTAAGTTAGTTGATGAACTTGAGTGGGGTAAATAAGAACTGTGGTAATTCTTGTGGGTTTACAGTATGATTAAGTGATCACACAAACATATTGTAAGTAAATTCATATGCAAAATTCCTTTGCGAATTGAATGATCACCCATCTTTTGAAGACTTTAAGATACTAATAAATAGAGATATTGTACTATATTAGTATATTTATAATTCATAAATAGTAGATCACGTGGTCACAATCTTGGTTGAAGGAAACAATGACAATATTTTATTTGAGAGAGACATTATTGAGTTAATGATCAATCCCACAAAAAACTTTATTTTTTTTATTTTTACTCTATTTTTATCAATTTAAATAATCATGATATTCAACCACGTGCATTGCACGTTCATCTCAACTAGTATACACAAACAAGGTAGATTTAAAATAGAATTATGGTGGATTTAATAGTAAATTTAACAGGAATTAAGGGTTAAAAGTTCTAAAATTACCGCATGCGCGTCATATGGGAATCTTCAGTGGAATATTCTCACATTGCGTAGTATAGAGTATTAAAATGCAACTTAAAAACTTAAGGATACTTCAGTGCTGCCAAAACAAGTGAGAGTATTTAAGTGCATAATAAGAGAAACTATAAAACTAATTATTCTATTTTTTATAATGTTGATTATTCTATTATTTCTCTATTCCAATGATGTAGCGGAAGCGTGATCAAATAAAGCACACCCCGTTCTGTATGAGTAAAATAACACAAACCCTAGAAATCCTATGAAAATAAACCCTTATTAAATAATAATAATAATAATTGTTGTGTATATAACTGAAATTTAACATTCGGATTAGGCGAATCATACCACATAAGCAGACAACTCAGCGGTCAGGTGAAAAAAACTTAACGCCACAAGTGTAGAACATTTGCATGTAGCTATCTTAGACAACTCTCGGCTCTTAAGACCGACTAACAAGCCCATATAAGGTGGTGATGGCCCGTGACAGCTACAGTCTAGATCTCATGCCTCACTCCAGCCCAGTCAAGTTTTATGTAAGCTCGTCTAATTAAGGATAATTAAGGCAAATCATATAATGTCCTTAACATTCCATGTTAAGGGATATTAATTGATTGATAATAGTCCCTATAAATTAACAATTACCGTAGCAACTTGAATTTATACACACGTAGGAGAAACCTTCCTCGACCAACGAGGTTAGAATACATGGGGTTTACTTGCATGCCCATGCCTAATATAGTGTGGAACGGAATGTAGAGATCACTTGAGGGGATTATTTAGATAAAAAAATAGAAATGTTAGGGGCACACCCCCAACCACAATCCCAACCACACCTCCTCTCCCTCTATAGTGCTTTGGGCCCCACATCAAATTTTTTTAAAAATTTGATGTGGGGCCCAATGCACTATAGAGGGAGAGGAGGTAAAAAATTTGATGTGGGGCCCAATGCACTATAGAGGGAGAGGAGGTGTGGTGAAGATTGTGGTTGGGGGTGTGCCCCTAACACCACTCATAAAAAAAATATTAAAATTGTACTCTTTATTTAAGAAAAAAGATGCAAACAATGGGTTAGAATACATGGGGTTTACTCGCATGCCTAATACTAGTTGCAATACACATGTAGGGTTTTTCACAAATATTTCCCCTATAAAATAAAGAAATACAATCCCTTATAAAGGAATAAAATAAAATCTAATCCTAATTAATAGACAAGATCAAATAATACATCCTATAACAAAATAATAAATTCAATCCTAACTTAAAAAACTTAATCCTCGCTAAAGATCTTAACTAAAAGAAAAATCAAATGCCTTAAAAAAATAAATTCCTAATTAAAATCTTCACCAAATCCTTTTTTTCAGAATCAGATTTGATGTGTCCTGCTTCAAATCTCCCAGTCTTAAAGCATTCTTGAGTTTAAAATTGCATGGTGTTGAAGAACTATCAATTATATTATCAATGGCGGATCTTTTCGGCTATGATACTAATTGATGAGGAACAAAATCATAGTGATTTATTGAGATTGATTATTTGGATAAAAATAAAAAATAAATATTAAAACTATACTCTTCATTTAAGAAGAAAAGATAGAAAAGAAGAGCTTCGCATCTGAGCGCTTCACATATAGGGTTTCTCACAAATATTTTTCTCTCCTCCCCCTAAAATAAAGAAATACAACCCCTTATATGGGAATAAAATAAAATATAATCCTAACTAATAAATAAGATCCGATGACACATCATAACAAAATAAAAATTTCAATCATAATTAAATAGCAAGCTCAATCTTAACTAAGGATGTCAACTTAAAGAAAAATTAAATCGCTTAAAAAAAATAAAATCTTCATGAAATATTCTTTTAGCTTTAGATCTATGTTTCTCTTGCATCAGAGAGGAGTTCCACATCCGTTAGGGTGGTGGCACACGTATTACCTGATCTGATTGGGCAAATCCCTATAGATATATATATGCTATCGCATACCCAGGTAAGGGATCCTTCGTACTTGATTTATCGACACTGCCGATGTCAATCCATGAACCTCACTGTAAAACCCTAGCCTGAATTCGTATTGTTTAGTCTTCTTCATCAAGAGACTTTACCTAGGCCCTAGTGAGCAACCCACACGTTCATCAATCTGGTGATTTCCCTCACATTCGCAGGCAATCCCAAATACAGATGGAAAATACTAGAGACACACACCCCAACCACACTCCTCTCTCGCTACAGTGCACTGGGACGCACATGAGAATTTAAAAAAATTCTAATGTGTTGGAAATTGAGGTTAAATATGAAATTGAACAATGAAGGATGATGTGCTATTACTGCAGAAACTGTGCCCGCAGGAACCCTGAAACCGAAAGGTTTTGAACCGTAAGGTTCTAAGATCGAGGAGATCTTTTGCCTTGACCAAAAGATCTTATAGATCGAGGAGATCTTGACAGTACTGGGTTGGTGCACACCAGAATATTGTACTGTTGTTCCTGGAAGCAGTTTGGCCTTGGGATCCTTGCACCGGAGTAGGTCAAATATTGCTTTAAGCACAGCGTTTTACAAACGCACAGCAGTTAATTAAAAAATTTAAAATAACAACACATCATCATTCATTGTTCAATTCCAGATTTAACTTCAATTTCTAAGAATCTTAAAGCAATATTTCAGATCTACTAATGGATCTTGCGAAGACTCTTGGAGTGGACTGTCTCTAGTTAGAAAACTTTGATGAATCTAATTTCAACGCATGGCGTCGAAAAGTGGTTTTTGGGATGCAACTCCTAAAAATCTACTATGTGGTTTCTGAGGAGAAACCTGACTTTGAAGAAGACTCAGAGTCTGAAGCCTCTTGGGATAAAGATGATCATTTCTGTAGGAGTTATCTCCTTAACTGCCTGGCTGATCATCTAGCAGATGCTTACACCAATAAGTCCTCTGCAAAGGAAATCTAAAATGCTCTGGAGGAGCAATACAAGGATGAGGAGAAGCTTTCCAAGTCTCATCTCATTGATAAATTTCTGGACTTCAAGTTTGAAGATGACACTGAGGTTTTGTCTCAAGTTAAAGAACTCAAAAAGCTTGTTATGAAGCTGAAGGATGAAAAGACCCGTCTTTGTCAAACCTTTATTTCTGGTGCAATTATCAACAAGCTTCCTCCATCTTGGATGTCGTTCTCCACGGACATCCGCAGAAGGAAAAGACAGGTGATTTTATCTAATTTGAAGAGGTTCATTCGGATCGAGGACGAGATTCGGACTCACACAAAGAATGAGATCCTAGCTAAGCAGAAGGCGTTTGCTAACATGGTGGCTATTAATTCTGAGAAGGGTACTAGTTCTTCTAAGAAAAAAAAGTCTTTTAACAAAAAGAAGAATCATAATCCGAAGAACCTGAATGTTCAGAAGAAAGATTTTAAGAAGAGCGGCAAATGCTTCAATTGTGGGAAGCAATGACATTTTGCCAAAGACTGCAAAGCATCAAAAAAGGGAACAATACACAATGTTAATCAACTTGACAATTGTGTGGCTATGCTCTTTCAGGTAACAACTCCCAGCAAAGTCTTTGGTTGGTGGTTAGATATAGGTGCTACCTGTCATGTCTGCTCCAACAGAGATTTGTTCTCTTCCTATATTACTGCCAAAGAGAACGTATCAATGGCTGATCGTTCTGTGGTTCCTGTTCTTGGAACTGGGACTGTGGTGCTGACTCTTTCTTCAGGGAAGACTCTCACATTGAAGGATGTGAAACATGTTCCCTCAATTGCCAAAAAACTTAGTCTCTGGAAGCATGTTATATGACGCTGGTATGAGGCTCGATTTCTAAGGAGGAAAGGTTGTGTTATCTTTTAAGAAAATATATTTTGACAATGCATATCGTACTGATGACATGTATAAGATCAGTACTATTGTACCCAACTCAGTTATAAATAAAGTATCCTCTTCTCCTTACTCATCTGTATTATGGCACAATAGGCTAGGACATGTGAATAATAGAAAGTCGTCTAGCATGGAGAAGTTAGGATTACTTTCGAAATGTGGGGGTAACAAACCTGACAAGTGTGAAGTCTGTGCGCAAGCAAAGATGATAAGGAAGCTATTTCCAAGTGTCACAAGGAGCACCAACCTATTAGATCTGATTCACTCAGATACTTGTGATTTCAAGAGTTTTGTTACTCGAGGCGGCATGAAGTACTTCATCACCTTCATTGATGACCACTCTCGCTTCTGTCACGTCTGCCTGCTGAAATCTAAAGATAAAGCCTTCAGCAAGTTCGTCGAGTTTCAGACTCGAGTGGAGAAACAGCTTGGACTTCAGGTGGAAAGACTCAGGAGTGACAGAGGAGGAGAGTACCGATCTAAGGAGTCAGATGCATATTTCAAGGAGCATGGAACCATTGCTAAAACCACTGCTCCGTATTCTCTGTAATCTAATGGAATTACAGAAAGGAAGAATCGTATATTGACCGAGATGGTAAATTCGATTCTAATCACATCCGGTCTACCTACATGCTATTGGAGAGAGGCTTTGCTGATGGCAAACTAGATTCTAAACAGAGTACCCTATTCCAAAACTGATAGTACTCCTTATCAGTTATGGTTGGGATATCCAGATCCTTTGGATAGTCTCAAAGTGTGGGGGTGTCTCGCATATGTTCGAGTTCCAGATATCAGAAGGCCTAAGCTCGGACCAAAGGCAAATAGATGTGTGTTTCTTGGCTTTGCTGAAGATAGTGATGCTTGTAGATTCCTTGATCTTGGAACCAACTCCACCATTGAAGCTCGGGATGCAAAATTCTTTGAGGATAAGTTTATCAAAGATAAAGGATTATTGCTCAAAGATATAGCAGAGAATGCTAGTACTTCAGATGCACCAGAGGAGCCAGTTTCACGAGAAACTGAAAGTATCAGTGATGAAGGAGTTACTGAACTATCTTCCAAGCGTGTTAGGAGACAGAAAGATTTTGGAGATGATTTCATCACCTATAATGTGGAAGGAGACCCACAGACTTTCCAAGAAGCAATGCAGTCAACAGACGTTCTTTTGTGGAAAGAAGCTATAGATGATGAGATGGATTCATTGATCCAAAATCACACGTGGGAGCTGGTGGATGTACCTGAAGGTACTAGGCCTATCAGTTGCAAGTGGATCTTCAAGAAGAAGTTTCGTCCTGATGGTACTATTGAGAAGTACAAAGCAAGACTGGTGGTGAAAGGATTCTCTCAGAGAGAAAGAATAGATTTCTTTGATATCTATGTACCAGTTTATAGGATCACTACCATCAGAGTGCTTATCGTATGGGCAGCGATAAAAAGGTTCGTCATACATCAAATGGATATGAAGACTGCCTTTCTTAATGAAGACCTCACAGAAGAGATCTACATGGAGAAATCAGAATGACTTAATGCTCCAGCTGGTAAAGTTTGTAAACTTATTAAGTCTCTATATGGACTTAAGCAGGCACCGAAACTCTGACATGAGAAGTTCGATGAGATTGTTCGCAACAATAAGTATCAATTCAGTGAGTCTGACAAGTGTCTATACATCAAGGTCGCTGAAGGGAAGGTGGTGGTTATCTGTCTCTATGTGGAGGATATGCTCATCGTCAGGAGTGATTTAGAGATAGTAACATCTACCAAGAAATTTCTATCAGCACAGTTCAGCATGAAGGACCTTAGAACCGCGTACGTGATTTTTGAAATCAAAATCATATACTCTGAAGAGAGTATTGGATTGTCCCAATCTCATTATGTCGAGAGCATACTAAGGAAGTATGGTTACTACGACCTGTCAGAACTGTCAGTGCCATATGATTACAACAAGAAGCTTTGATCGAACACTGAAAGACCAGTAGAGCAGCTAAGGTACTCAGATAATTGGAAGTTTTATGTACGCGATGAGCTGCACAAGGTCAGATATAGCATTTGCTGTAGGAATGCTTAGTAGGTTCATAAGTAATCCTGGAAAGCTTCACTGGGATGCTGTCTAGAGATTGATGAGATACTTAAAAGGAACTACAAGTCTGGACCTATTTTACACTAGATATCCGGCTGTAATCGAAGGCTATTCAGATGCGAGCTGGTGCTCAGAACCAGATGAGTACAGATCTACTGGAGGTTTTATCTTCACCATGGACAGAGCTGCCGTCTCGTGGAAATCTAAGAAGCAGACTGTGATTGCACAGTCATCGATGGAATCTAAGTTCTTCGCACTCTATGCTGCAGGAGATGAAGCTGAGTGGCTCAGTTGTATTCTCCGAGACCTTCCATTGACAGAATTGCAAGGCGCAATTACAATCTATTGTGATAATCAATCAACGGGTGTTATGACAGCGAACTCGTTGTTCAATGGAAAGAAGCGGACCATTCGTCTGAAACATGGCTATTTGAGAGAACTCATTTACCAAGGAGTCATCTCGGTGATTGACGTTCGACCTTCAGAGAATGTGGCTGATCCTTTGACTAAAGGTCTGAAAAAGGACATAGTCGAAAGGACGTCTGCTGCAATAGGTCTTAAAGTTTTGTGAGTCTTACAAATACTTACCATGTTCATCCAATTATTAGTTCAAAGCTTATGCTACTAATAATAAAGATAACTGGTTCAAAAGTCAAGTAAGATTTATAAAGTTTGGTGAGTCTTACAAATACTTATCATTTTGTCAAGTTATTAGTTTAAAGCTTACGCTACTAATGATAAGATGATTGGTTCAAAAGTCAAGTAAGATTTACAAGTGAAATCTTATCATGTAAAGATGTTGGCTCTTAAGTCTTAATGGGTCCAAAGCATTTCGGATGTGGGATGTTGGATATGTAACATGCCTAAAGGACTCACCGATAATCCTATCATGTAAAGGGGTTGACTGTTAAGCCTTAATGGGTTCAAAGCATTTCGGATGCGGGGTGTTAGATAGGAAACACTCCTAAATGACTCACCTAGAATCCTATCATGAGAGATGATGGCTCTTAAGTCTTAATAAGTTTAAAATATTTCGGATGCGGGATGTTTGATAGGAAACATGCCTAAAGAACTCACCTATGTCTGTGTGGAGATTTGACCGTCTCCTATGCTGTCTTGTGGAAAGATACTTAGAGCCCTAGCAGAAACCAGAACTAGCACAGGTCCATAAATGTGCAAAGGCATAGGCAAATGTGGTTCAAAGTGAAAACTACCACAGATGAGTTTGATCTTGTGTGATTGCTGGATTTTAGACATGTACTGGTTCAAGTCTCTGTGACATCATGCATCTATTTTCTATTCAGTTGGTCTAATAGGGATTCAAGTCATTACGACATCTACCTTATGCATAATGATTGAAACGACGGTACCATAACACGATACTAGTTTAAAAACTTGTGGGGGATTGTTAGATTTTTTGGTCAAAACCGCTTTTTAAAAATGAGTTTTCAAACTATATATATATTAACTACAAGTACTTTTCATAAATGCTTAGTAGCCTAGTGGAAAGTTTATGTTTTGGTATTTCATAAGGTCCATTGTTCGAGGCTTGCCAACGGCAAGCCGAGAAGTGTTTTATTTGAATTAATCCATCATAAGTTCTAGTGGGTCGTGGGTCATGGGCTGTGGGTCGTGGGCCGTGGGCCAATGGGCCGGGGATCGGGGCTAATCGGGCTGAGGTGCTAAGTGACGCTTTCTTAGGCGCACTTTGCACTTTATACGGAGGCATCGGGGCGAGGTGGCGCTGTTTGGCGCTACTATGATCGCCACGAAGGTTGCCTCGCAGGCTGCTTCACAGCATGCGGAGGAGCTACCTATTCGCACGAGGGTGACCCTAGCGTTCTCGTAGTTTGACAAGGTTCGCTCGTTCGACGAGGTTCATCTGTCATACGAGGTTCGCCTGTTTGATGATGTTCGTTCGTTCGACGAGGTTCGTCTGTCATACGAGATTCGCTTGTTTGATGAGATTCGTCTGTCATACGAGGTTCTCCTATTTGACGAGGTTCGCTCGATCGACGAGGTTCGTATGTCATATGAGGTTCGCCTGTTTGACGAGGTTCGTATGTCATACGAGGTTTGCCTGTTTGACTATGTTCGTTCGTTCGATGAGGTTCGTCTGTCATACGAGATTCGCCTGTTTGACGACATTTGTTTGTCAAACGAGGTTCATCTGATTTGCTGAGACATGACCCTCGCGTTTCGTAGCAACGCGTCCATTGATTGCCTCGTATTCGGCAGTTACTACATGCAGAAGCTACAACAGCATTAAGAGCAATTTAGTGCATTGATGTTACAATCTTAATTGTCATTAAGAATTATCACGGTCACATTAATTGTTAGTGACTCTTGAGCTGGCCTTAGAGGCCTATAAATAGCGCCCTTGGGTAGCTCTTGGTGGCGGTTGGAAATTCTCTCGCGAGCGTGGAATACGAACGTCAGTATAGATTACGAACGTCAGAATACCCACACGAGCTTGGAATACGAACGTCAGATTAACGTTGTTGTTGTTGTTGTGCTGTTGTTGCAGAAACTGTGCCCGCAGGAACCCTGAAACCGAAAGGTTTTGAACCATAAGGTTCTGAGATCGAGGAGATCTTTTGTCTTGACCGAAAGGTCTTATAGATTGAGGAGATCTTGACAGTAATGGGTTGGTGCACATCAGAGTACTGTAGTGCTGTTCCTGGAAGCAGTTTGGCCTTGGGATCCTTGCACCGGAGTAGGCCAAATATTGCTTTAAGCACAACGTTTCACAAACGCACATCAGTTAATTGAAAATTTTAAAATAACAACACATTATCCTTCATTGTTTAATTTCGGATTTAACCTCAATTTTCAGCAATGTACGCCCCAGTATACTGTAGCGAGAGACGGGAATGGTTGGAGGTGTGAGTGTAGCGCCACCCAATACAGATCATCATCATCAGACTAATATATAGGACAATCAAGGGGCCCCTAACCTCGAGTCCAATCTAGTGGACCCAACACATCATGTTTCTTCTTGCAGAGAGACAGTTGGCGCCAATCGCGGGGGCCTCGCTTTGATCAATCTTATTCAATGACTGATAACGAACAAGAGATCCCTCGAAACGAGTCCGCCGGCATGGCCGCAAAGAATTCAGGGGATATCCTGAACCTATCTCAATTGGAACATGTATTAATTAATTCCGTCGTATCGATCGCTAATCAGCCCGAGCAAGCTCTCGCAAAGCAAAAGTAAGTTACCCGATCAGTGACCGGACTCTCCACACACCCACCCGCACCAACAAATAAGAACCTGGGAACGATCATATCGTGAACACACCTTTCAGAAGAAAATAAATAAATAAATAAATAAAAATCGAGTGTTCGCACTTGGGGACATCTGCAGAGGTATGGGGGCGTCCTCTTTACCACGCTCAAGACTTATTTTTTATTGCATGCTGATGGCGAAGACGGAAGACGGTCTAATTCCATGCTGATGGAGCTTTCCCGAGCACCCTTAGCGGTATGGGAATGTGGGGTACAACCCCTAACTTAAGAAGTCGATCCGCAACTTTGACTAGCTCTCCATTCATTCGCTCAGTCACTCTCTGGCGGAAATGAAGATAAAAAGCTGCTTTTCTAGTATTAAACATGAGAAGTTACCTTTTTTCGTGTTTCTTAAAATTGCTTACTACAGTCCACTCGTGAAAAACCGCTCCTTTTCTTTGTTTTCCCCTGCCGGTCCTAATCGTGCATCACAATTTTGTGGCTTTCAGAAATTGGGAGCCACATAAGTTCTGCATCTTTAAATTTATGTCCGTAGTTTCCTCATTTAGTTATGATTTGAACTTTTTCTTAATGAGAAGCTGATTTGATTGCTTATTATTTCAACGATTTGTAGGTATTGATGGCGTTGGTTTTGGTCTTATTAGGCATCATCAAAGATTGGGAAAGTAAGCATGAACATGAGGAACCTGTTGTTTCTTTTTCTTTTTTTTACTCTGGTATATTCGTAGTTATATGTGTTTCCTTTATGAAATTTTAAATTTGAGCGCAGGATATTTGATGTTTGGTGCTTGCATATTCCGGTTATGGATAGGACACCATTTGAAGGTCAGTTTCTTGCTCCCATTCAGCGAATCCTTATGGGCAATTAACCATTATTTTTTAATAGAATTTCATTCAGGTTAAGTATGTTCCTTGAAGTAGATAAACTGTTGGAAAATTATGGATTCTGGTCCTCGGATTTGAAGCTAGGCAGTGGAGGATCTGCTTTTGGTCACTGCTTGTCCTCATTTGTTGAGGGTTATAATTTTCTTGAGAGAGAACATGAGAATGAATGTGATTCGTGGGGACATGACTGTAGTCGAATTTGGAATGTATCGCCACCGCCTAGATAGTATGAATTGTTTTCGAAATGAGGGAAGTGATTGAAGGGAGAAATCTCTCCTCTTAGGTTAGTCATCAACTATCATCATGTCAAGATGAAGGGGAGACAGGTGAAGCTATGGATTACATAAATGTGTTACCTTTTGTTAATTATAGGAATGTGTGAAAAACATTGCTGATACATACTCTTTGCCAATTGTTTAGGATGGGGACAAAAGGTCCCTGTTTGAAACAGGCCTTTTGCATTAGGTTGGTTTTCAGATTTTGGTGAAATAGAAAGGAATTTTACTAGAACTGTATTAATCCTTGGAGGCAACATAAACTTCTCAGAAGATAAAGAGTAACAAGGGAATGAAACAGGTCAGAATGTTACGTTGGAACAAATTGTGCATCAGATGAATGCAGTATTCAAACGGTTTCTTCAGTCGGGGAAATATCTCATCTCATTACTGAGAACCTTAAGAATAGCTGACAGTTGAATCTTGGATTTCATAGAAGAATGGGCTAAATTATGTTTGTTTTGGCCTGTCAAGATGTAGGTTAGATCATTATTGTGGGTAACTCATCTAGACGTGGAGGCTCCTTATTTATGCTTACTATGAAAGTGCATGATATTCATAGGATTTTGCTGCACCACTCACATTGATCTAGATGTTATAAAGTTTTTTCAACCAAAAAATGTGCATTTTTTTCCCTTTTAGTCATGTGCACCAAGTGATGACAAATGCATGTCATTTAATAATGTAACTAAAAGAATATCATTTTCCATAAATTGTAAGATACAAAGCGCGTAATATTAACAATCTGTTGATTGATGTGAATGTAACAGATTGTTATAACACACCGTGCATCTTAGTAGGTAAGCATAATTAGTTTAGTTATGTTCTGTGAGTACTAAAGCCTCTCTATGCATAGATTTCTTCTTTTTATTTTCATTTTCACTTCTTTGCTTTCCTTTACATATTTGTAGAAATCCAAATGAATAAACCTTTAGCATAGAAGTTTGATACTTAAAACTCAACATTGACTTGCTAAATGTAGCATATATAGCTGGGCACTGACCATATTGGCAAATCCTTTCTTCGTTTTAGTGCTTTTTATATAATTCCTTTTCAAGGGGATTCATTTTTGTTGGTTCAGACCTAGTAGAGTATGTAGAAAGGACAGTTAAATCAGAAAAATCTTGCTTGCCAAAGAAGCCAATATATCTAGTCGGTGAATCACTTGGCGCATGCATTGCTCTAGCTGTTGCAGCACGGAACCCTGATGTTGACTTTGTACTTGTACTGGCAAATCCAGGTTTGTTCACAAATGCTTCATGTTTTTTGAATAATATTTTAGAACAACCAGATGGTTTATAATGACATTTTACCATTATGCTTTCTCGTCTCGCAGCGACGTCCTTCTACAACTCTCATCTTCAATCTCTCTCAGCTTTCTTGAATGTTGTCCCTGAACCACTCCATGTTACCATTCCATATTTCCTTAGTTTTATCACAGGTCAGTGGAAAGCTTAATGTGTTCAAATTCCAGAACTAGTTGGTCGTTGATGATTATACAGGATAACATATATTACTTATTTTATGCATATTTTACAGTCAATTCACCCATTCTATAGTTTTATCAAAATTGTCACTAAATATTCTAGCATGGAGAGATTTTGAATGTGCTTGATCTCTGAATTATGAGTTAACCAGTCTACTGTGTAACAGCGACGTATTTTATTCTGGCAAGTTAAGTTATTCGAGCTTTGGTCAGACTTGAGTTTATCTTTATTTGATCGTTCAGTATGTGATCTAGATCGCGTTCTTTCTTTCTCATAAGTGTTGTAGTGGATGTGGAATTATAGACTTTCTTTCAGAATTCTCCTTCATCTACTTATTTCCTAGCCTGTCCTCTGTATCACTCTCTTAGACTAAGTGGTTCATTGTTTAGGTGGTTCTTTTTAAGAGATGAAGAACAAGTATGTCTTTTACCGAATTGACTAGCATTTTCTCTAACATTTGAAGAGTATAAATTTTTTAAAAACAAAAGACAACATAAATGGACGATAAGCCTTTCTTGAACATTACAAACTGCGTGGTCACATATTTCCAAGGGACCTACCAATGAAGTTCATTATCATTATTATGAGCTCTTCCTTTCAAAATAAAAAATACCAGGTATACTTGCATCTTTGAATTCACATTTGTTTACAGGTAATTCCATGAGGATGTCATTGTCGAATGTGGATGACAAGCTTTCACTTCAACAAGCTATTGCAGCATTGCCGTCAAACTTTTCTCAAATGCTTCCTTCTCTCACTGTGAGTATAAAACCATGTATTTAAACTGATTAAATATTGAATTATATTTTGTTTCGTATACATAATTTTCACTGTACATATGCAACCAATGTCCTTAGTTTCCAAAGCTTACTTAGAACTGCATGATAATATGAAATTGATTTGACACTATAAACACGAATACAGACATGACCAGGGCATGAGCTGAACATATTTGCTATTCTATCAATAATGATTATACACAATTCCAAGGCCTAGGATCTCACCAGCATATTCTTAAACATAGATCCCAGAATGATTTCGATAAGGCCTGTGGGTTGGATGATTTAGGATGGAGCCAGCAATCATAAGTCCTATTATTATGCTGTGGTTAATAATTAGGGACCAGATGCCCAGATGAACGAGGCATCGCAGTTTTGGATCTTTAAAGAATAAAGGAGAGAAGATCCTAGTGTAATAGCACATTACTAAAGAATAAAGTGGAGGGGGGAAAATGAAAGAAACCCAGCAGTCTTATTGGGAAGAACACATCAAATGTGATCACCTTATGTTTGAACACTGCAAAAGAAGAAAAACATTTAATAAGAAATTCAACCTTCAATTTTATCATTGGAATTATTAGTTAAATTAGTTAATATTAAATACAACAACAACAAAGTCTTTATCCCAAATATTTGTGGTCAACTACATGAATCCTATTTTTCCATTCTCCTATATTCCGGGTCATCTCATTCGTTAATCATTTTCATATCATTCTTAACCAAGTTCTCTTAGATCTACCTCCAGATCTCTTTGCAGTTAATATTCAATTATTAAACGTAATTGTATGCCTCCTATGTGTATATCCTTCAAATATTATGGTCTGATTCCATGGCTTGGAGTATGAGTATGATGGGATAGATGAATGGAAATATGAGGAGCAATAAGAGTAAGAAATAAATGTACCACTGGGTAGTTCGTGGTGGCTATAGTTTAGGATATGAGTAAAAATCAGTTGAGGTGGTTTGAAGTTTGAACATGTAGTATAAAAACTGATGGATATATGCGGGGACTCGAGGAATGGTATGGAAGTCGTTGAAAGTGTTACTACCTTGAGGAATAGCTAAAATAATATATATATATATATATATATATATATATATATATATATATATGTCAAGGATGATGCACTTGTTATAACTTAACTACAATAAAGGATTCTTATAGTATAGAAACTGATGGAAATGTTGGGACTCGAGGAATGGTATGGAAATCGTTGAAAGTGCTACTACCTTGAGGAATAGCTAAAATGAACCACACACACACACACACACACACACACACACACATATATACACACACACACACACACACACACACACACACATATACATATGTGTGTGTTTGTGTGTGTGTGTGTGTGTATATATATATATGAATTAGGAAAGCACGTATCTAGGAATATATAAAGTCCTCAATAAGCTGGAAAGGTATAATATGTCGGAACATTGTATAACGCATAGCTAAGGAGGTGATATCATTTTTTTCATTGCTACAACCTTTGAATTGGGTATTTTTAAAATCATTCTTGCAGATAACACCAATAGACGATGGTGGTTTTCTTCATTATTTTTATTTTCCTAGTATGAAAGCGTTCTGTATGGATTCTGCTGATCTAAGCCACTAATCAAAGTATTAATGGGGGTACTTTATCCTGTCTTCTAGTAGAGCAAATGAATTCACCGGTTGTAGTATAGTAGAAAAATGAGGAAATGATCACCTAGGAATGTGGAACCAGTTACAGTTTCCTTTCATTTTATAGATCATTAGATTAAATGCTAATAGATTCTATCCGTGTTACGTGGATACGGGTGCGGGTGAGAGTACGAGAACAGGTGCTGGTATGAGACCCACAAATTTTTATTTGAAAGGTAGGATACAGGGGCACAACTACATATACATATTGAAATTAATAATTTGCATAAGATAGAATTTATTTTTTCAGTCACTTGTTATAAGGACTAAATTCCTGTAACATTTTTATGTTTCATTTACAAAGTAGATTATAAATTGGAAAATCGCTTGTTTTTGAACAAGAACCTAAGAAATCCTTTAGAATTGTATTTTGAGATAGGTAATGGTGAAACAAACTTGACTTGTGTCCGACGAGTTGCAAGAAGTGGACTGAAGTATAAGATATACATCTAAGAAGTGTATGGTTGGTGTTTTAAACTAAAGCATGTATTATATAATTGAGTACACATGTAAAATGTGTGTATGCTCCTGGAGTGGCCAAGGAGCGTCGGAGATAGACACATGTTGTTGGACATGGGTACGGGAGCCCAGACAAAGTGTTGGGGTAACTTAGGATTCTATGGAGGCAAGAGTATTTGCTATTATTATTACTTTTTGATAATACTTTGGCTATAGAGTATAGCCTAATGCAAGTGGAATTCGCACTCCAAACCTTTTAGACACTGCAAAGAGGATTTACCATTGTGTTGAATGGCCTTTTTCATGTTAAAGTGAAGCTGATGAGTAGCATACAAACTGTAAGCATAGTAATTACTTTTGATTTCGGTACATCTGCTTATTTTAAAACTTATATGAGATTTGTCTCTTCTCATTTGTAAGTGATGCCCGATGGAAAAATAGCTCATGTGTGTTCTTGCTGTCGAATGAAAATAACTCAAGCATGTCCCCTCTTTCTTCCCAGCAGAAAAAATATATTGTTCACCTTCTTTACTTTGGGATCTCTTTAGGAGTTCTAATGGAATTATATATGTCTATAATTTGCATATAATCACACAGATTTATGTTTACCCCTTGCAGTTTTTGGCTGATATTTTACCAAAAGAATCTCTTTTTTGGAAACTGACGATGCTAAGGGTAGCATCATCTTTTGCCAATTCGCGCCTGCATGCTGTGAAATCCCAGACACTGATCCTTGCTGGGTACTTAATCATTATCATCAAGCTCTTGGAATTTGGTTACATTAAAGGCCATTTTATTATCAGCTGACATGCAGAGTTTACCTTACTTTAACTATGGGTTTTCACAGTGTTTCAATTAGTAATCATAAGACAAATGTAGATGGCTTCTTAAGGGAAATTACATTTTAACTGCATTTGAAATGGATTACTGGCTTTTCATTGCTGCATTTTGTTTCTTTCATCTTCCAATTAGTAATCATAAGACAAATCTAGATGGTTTCTTAGGAGCAATTAAATTTTAACTGCATGTGAAATGAATTACTGGCTTTTCATTGCCGCACTTTGTTTCTTTCATCTTCACTTTTTTCTTTTGGACAAAATCTATGATAAGATTGTTCTTAATAATCTTCATTTCAATTAGATGCTGATGCCAGACACAACTGTGAAACACAGTAATGTACTTTGTAATTTACACAGGCTGGCTTCTGATGTGAAAAGTGTAAAATGGGGAGGTACATACTTGAAATAGCAAAAATATGAAAAAAGAAACTGGTTATTGTTTGTTCAGCAGTAATGAATCAATACAGATTCATTACAGAGTTAGCATATCAACTTTAAAGCTACTGACATTCCAAATAAAGAATCAGCTCATGCACTTGAGAGCTATAAACCTTTCACCACATGTTCTCATGAAAACTCTTCTTTTAACTGAGATAAGCATGTGCTAAATCATCGGTACTGACAGACCCCTGTAGTATCGCTGTTTTGAACTTACAATCCCTCTAGTTTTACTTTTTGCAAATAGGCCTGAGTAAATTTTTTGGACTCCTTTACCCTCAGAAAAAAGAAAATTGCTTTTTGGCAAATAGACCCCCTTGAGGGTATAAAAATCAAAATATTTTCACTTGGGGTCTATCTACAAAACTAAAACTAGAGGGATAGCAAGTTCAGAACAACGATACTATGAGGGGTCTATCTGCAGCTAACCTCTGATATTGCTATTGCTTCTGTAGTCATTGTTGTTGTTGTCATTGTTGTTATTATCGTCATTGCCATGTCATTGTTAGTTGCAACTCATTCTTCTTACTGCTATATGCTTTTTAATGATATTATGTCTACTCTTAACATGCTGTTGCTATTGAGGAACAATTGGAAGAAGATTCTGTAAAGCGGAACCTAAATGATGGGTAAATGAACAAAATTTTCCTGTTATATGCCATTAGTTGTTTGGAGTGCAAAGAAGTAATCAATCTCCTAATAGTATGTTGGGTCTATTTGTATGTTTGAGAATACCTGATCTGGATGTATTCTGTTTATATGTGGCACAATTTTTCAGAATGATGGAGTTGATATTGCTTTCCTGATTTTAGTGGAAGGGACCAGTTGTTACCTAGCCGTGAAGAAGCTGAAAGGCTTTGCAATGCTTTGCCAAATTGCAGACTCCGACATTTTCAAGATAGCGGTCATAACCTTTTACTGGTATGGTGTCCAATCTGCTTGTATGTTCCTTATGTTGCAATATACTGTCAGTTGTTTCAAAAAAGGGCAGTCCAGAGCGTTAGGCTGCCATCATTGTGGGCTCTGCGGAGGGTAGTTGTACACAGCCTTATCCTCGCATTCGGAGAAGTTGTTTCCAACATTCGAACCCATGACCTCTAGGTCACAAGACAGCAATCTTACGTTGCGCCAAGGCTCATTCTCTTACTGTCCACTTTTATTACTCTCTCTCTCTCTCTCTCTCTCTCTCTCTCTGTCATCATTCATAATTTGGATTGCGTTACTAGATGACAACATATGGCTGCTATTAGCCTGAAACCAATTGTCCCGCCATCTTGTGGAAAACGAATTGACTTTTTAATTTTTAATCTGATGTTGCATATCTCATACTTTAATTGTTAGAATTCAAGACTATAATGGTGTTGTGGAAGGGTCATTTGACATGGTATCAAAGCAACCTAGTTTCAATTCCCATGAACACAACTTGTAAGTGGATTTAAAAAGATGATGCCTCTGCATGAGTCGAGGATTCGACCTAGGGTGATCAAATGTTTTACAATGGAAAATTGTAACCCCTAACCCTCACCACAGCTTAAGAATTTTGGTGTCAATAACATACACTTTACAGCTTGTCAGTGACTAATATCTTGCTGAAGTAAGAAGATTTTGTTACCACTAACAAAATTTTTTAGTGGGCATTTTCCCTGTGTTGTTACTATTATCCATATATCCTGATCTCTAAAACTCTAAAATGTCTGGAACACTTTATTTGACCATCTTGCTTCCTGATGAACCCTAACTCAATTCTGTAACCTCCACAGTGAACAACACTTTTCAATCCTTATTTTAAATCATCTTTGTAAACCCTAAACATAGATCAAATCTGATATTAAATAAATGTTTGTCCTACTTGGTGTTGTGTAAGTGTATCGTATCAATTGATCGACAATTCCAAGCTCTGATTGGCACCTTCACACACACACGCACACACACGCACACGCTCACGCACACACACACCTTCACACACACACACGCACACGCGCACACACACACCTTCATATATATATA